>VWYE01026229.1:186504-385060 GCA_013398995.1 Alaudala cheleensis
TGTAAGTTGTTAAAAGAGAGTGATAAATTCTATTTTCCAAAATCTTGAGTTTTACAATTCCCAATAATAATTTGCTTGATGTTTAGAGTACATTTCATCTTAGAAATATTGAATTAATTCTTATTATTCTTCCCTTGGAACATTTTCTCATCATTCCCTCATTTTCAAGGAAGCTTTCTATTTCTCTGCTTTTCATTAAGTCTTATCCTGATTTCATAAAAATTAAGTGATATGATATGCAAACATAAGTATAAATTATTAAAACTTCTTCTCAGTCTTCAGAATGAATAAAAATTATGGGATTAAAATCTTCCTTTCAATTTCAATAGTCCTTAGATGCAACAAAAGTACATTCCTCAAATCAAAGATAAAATCAGACATTCTTTTTTCATTTCTACATGACATCTTTCACAATGATACTTCTTGTCCAACAGAAGACTTTTCATTTCTTACATTGAATTGTCATCCATAGACTAAAAAAAATTAGACAGTACTAAAGGAATCTATTGTAAAATTTTCCTGCACTATTTTTTTTTTTAATTTTATATTTGTTATAAATCCACCTTACAATCTCCAGGAGATTTTTGGGGGTATGTCATCAGAGTTGTCAAAGACTATTCAGTTTATCAGTCTGTTCCTGTCCTCTTGAGACTTGTTCCCAATCCTACAACCTTTTCCAGGATTTTGCTGATGACATCTATCATGGGAAAAGCCCCAGGGGATTCCACAAATCCTCCTGGGAGTAAAGGCCTTCACACTTAATGAGGTTGTTTGTAAAGTCTACTGAATCTGCAGGACAGGAGGATTTCTTTTGGATTTATCATCCAAATTCCTGTGCCAGTAAAAAATATTTGCTGGCACATACCAGGGTCTTATATTTGCAGATACTATGAACAAATCTGGCAGCTTTATGGAGCATGAATTGAGCTGCAGTCTCTTTCATGAAACAAGACACAAATCACACCTCAGATCAAGTAGTATAATTTTCATAAATGTTTAATCCACAAGCAGAACTGAAAGGATAAAAAGAAGTTTTTATTTCATAATATATGGTGATGCACATATACACAGTGGGCTCTTATTCCAGTTAAAGTTTCCCTTAGGCAAGTAAAGGTCAGGAAAACCTCAAACGTTACCAAGGAACTTTCCCAGACCAATTTAACTTCTTAGATTCAATTTTAAAAGCTGATTTTCTGCATGGTAGAAGCTCTTTCCCTCTGTAAAGTCTCTTTTCACAGTTATGGGAGGTGTTGTTTGAACAGGAATTACAGTTCCCTGTAGAAGATCCTGTTGACTGACATCCTATCCTTCATTCCATCTTGTAAATACTTTTAAGTCCCATCTCGGTAAAGTTTTTTCTCCCTTCCATATCATTATTTAAATGAACTCTGACATTTCCAAGTACAAATTGATGGGAGACTGAGCTGCATTATAGAAAAAATGGTGGAACAAAATGCCTATTTAGTGCAGTAAGATGTTCTCAAATTGGCAAATTCACCTTTTCTCCTTCATCAGGTTATGCCTCTGTTTATGTTACCTATGGTTAGATTGTCTCACTGGTCATAAAGTTGGTTTACTTGTACCACCACAACTGACAGGGAGGATGTGAGGACGTGTGAGGATGCACACATGGGGATATGTGAGCAAATATATATGTGTACATATGTGTGTAAATGTATACATATATATAAATATGTATATATATTTGCAGTAATTAGGATTGTGGCCACTTAGGACATTTGCATACCATCAAAGATGACACTGGAATTTCCCTGCAGGGGCAGCCTTTTTGGAACTCAAGCAGAGGCAGTAGCTGGTGTCAGAGAAGCATAACCATGAGATAAAAATCCCTGTCCCAGTGAGCATGGCTTCCTTGCCCCACTGCAGCACCATTTTGACACAACTGTGGCATTTCCACTCTCAAAGTAATTTCTTTTACGAGCACATATGGTGCAAAGGACTCTGTACAAATGATGAGAGCAGACTCAGGATTTTTTCTGAGGCAGCCCCACAGCCCTGTGTGTTTCTTTTACCATCCCAGGGCTTTCTGTGTCATTCAGGCATCAAATACAATCCAGAGTGAAAGCAAGTGGAGGAAAGGAGAGGAGACAAAGAGACAGATCATTTGTCTTCAGGTTTATGTGAAATAATTGGCTATAGAGAGAGAAAGAAGGCAGTGAGAAAGCTGTTCTGACCACTTTTTCCTCCCATCAAGGAGGAGCAATGGGGAATGTTTTGGAATGAGAAATCTTTTCTGATGCAGAGCAAAAACACATCTCCATGAATTCAAACAAACCTTTAGATTGATTATGTGCTGAGAGTAACAAATTACGTTGCAAAGAGAGAAAAAGCAATGTTTATTTCAATGTCCAAAGTAATTTATATCTCCTCAAACACTTTGAGAAGTATCTGATGCTGTCAGAACTATTTTTCAGTATGATTTGTCTTGAACTGAACCTTTCTGTGATTTTGGGTGGCCCTTGGAACACAGCATAAGCTGCACACAGCTTCATGGTATGCCCAGGTCTTTTTAATCACTTAATTAAATAGAGTAATTTGTAATTGTTTTCAGAAGATAAAAAACAACTACACCTGAGCAAAATAGCACTGAATGCAATTATAATTGTTATTACCAGCCTTCATTTGTCACTGATTACATCAGTGTCTGTGTGTTCACAAAATCAATGTTCCCAGATGCACTTCCCTGGGAACAGTGCATCAAGTCCAGTGATCTTGCCACCCTCCTTCCCTGCTGCTAAGATTGCTTCTGTGGGTTTGGCTGTTTACTAAACCTTTCCTCCAGAAAACAGGAGTACTGGGTCTGAGTGTGTCACAGGGAGGGAGAGAATGAACTTGCCACTGTGACCATCTGATTATGCCAGCAATGCAGAGCAGGGACTGATGAGAGAGGACTTCAGCAGCTTCCTCACCCTCAATCCATCTCACAAAATATGTACTGGGACAACCTATAAATGCTATCAGCATTTAGGAGAAAAAGCCAATGGGAGATGAAAGGCTCTCACAGCTGCACTTTTGTAGCACTGAGGAGACCTGCATGCTGAGAGAAATGCTTTCCAATCCCTGGGTGAAAACTGCTATGGACAAAAGACTTGTAGGAAAGGAAATTGGGATATGCTCACATGGAAGTGCTGAAACTGAAAAAAATAAAACTGTCTTGGATGTAGAACTGAAACAGAGTATCACAGCTGGAGTGGCAAAATTGGGACCTGACAACGGGGCTGCAGCAGAAACAGGGCTGAGGACAGGCTGGTGACTGGGAGACAGGACAAGCTGTAGTGCCAGATTTTGGTTTCCTGACTTCTCTGAAACACACCTACACATCATTGACAAAATCTGTTGAGGAGAGGTACAATCTGAGTCACATTTTAACACTGCTCTGCTCTTTACTCTGTTACCTAAAAACCATATCTGCTTTACATTTGCACCTGCAGCTATTAATAACTTGGGTTTTAGTGAAAGCAAAGTCTCATTACAGCCCCTGTGCTCTGCAAGGAGCTGCATGTACAGACAGAACCATGTCCCCCCTCAGCTCTGCCTTGGTGGTCAGCAGGACTTCTGAAATAACCAGTTGAAATAAATTATGATTCAGTGTCTGTAAGGCTTGGACAAACCAGCTCATCAAAGGCACCATGAGTGTTCTTGTTTGAGGTATTCACCATGGGTTTTTTTCAGCTATTGCCAGCAGGGCTAAATGGATAGGACTGCTGATCTGTGGCACTTAGGGCTTTCAGCCATGCAGTTGCATTGAAAAAGACTCTGCTAAGATGCAGCTCTTTATGTCACCTTTGTGGCTCTCCTACTTTGGCAGCAAGTGGTTGAGATTCTTCTGTCTTTATTTGCTGTTTGCTTGGGGATTTCTTTCCAGGAAAAAAACTCCGATGAAATCTGAAATAAGAAAAGGGTACTCCAAAATCATTGTAATAATTACTGCTAATTGTTTAATTTTGTAATGTGTGTCTACCCCTGTCTTTAGTGATTTTGAAGTTGCCTGAAAATCTGGTTTTTCGTCAGAGAATCTTTTTCTTTGTTCTTGATTACCGTAGAACTTGTTATTAGAAAGAATACCTTTTCAAATATCGTCCAAATTAATCTGCTTGGTGTCTTAAATAAATACCATGTGATGCTAGGAAATTATATATTTGTCTTAGTTTGGAACTGTAATTCCACACATTTAATTTTTAGGATAGTAATTAATACTGATAATATCTTTATAACAATCTCTTGATATGATTACCCCCTCAGTCCCTACTATCTAGCAATTAGAAAATATTGTATAAACCTTTAAACAGAAAATGCTGATATGTCAAAAACCACCTAGCTGTAGGTAGTTTTGGAAAATATTTCCATTTTGGTGTTTGATCTCCTGGAATTCCTCTCCACCACCCACCAGTAGACACTTCCACAGCAGTCAGTAACTTAGTGGTGAGAGAGGAAACTCACAGTTTGATATTCTGAATTAATTCTGTCATTCAAACCAGGGTCTTGAATCTTGGTGTCCTCCATCCATGCCTGTTTAATACAGCTAAGTCCAGAAGCAGCCTTTAGTTCTTGAATTTATATGATGAAGTGTCTTGTGTCCTCAGTGTTGTTAGGGGCAAGGAACATAACAGAATCACAGGATTATTGATATTGAGAGGAACTTTTGGAGGCCATCTGGCCCAACCTCTCTGCTCAGGACCATATCTAGATGGTTTTTGAATGGATTACAAAACACAAAGACTTGCATAATTAACATATCATTGATTTTTAAACCATTAAAAATGCACATCTTTAATCCACTTGTACCTGTCATAAAATCTACTGTGTATTACAAAAAAATAGATTCAATTTTTTTTTTTTTGCATATCAGAAGATCAAGCCAAAGAAAAATGCTATTCAAGCTAATCTGTGCTCTTGAGGCCCAATTTTCACTTTTAAAATGAAGAAAGTAGATCCCATATTTGGGACAAAAAAGAATTTATGATTGTATAGTGAGCTTACCATTCAAAGCTATGACTATTGGATGCTAATGAGTGAGAAAACATCAAATCTGAGCAGCAGGATAGTCAATGATACTTGGCATCCATCTTTAGGAATGGCAGAATGAGAACTTTGCATTGGCTCAGGAAGAAATGAAGCTGCACTGGAGCAAAGGATTGAAGGTGATGGGCTTACATGGGGAATTGTCATTGTCATTTGTGATGTGATCATTGCAAACACTGCAAATATTCTTAACACATACAGCCTATGTGGAATTTTGTCATGTGCCAGTTAGATTTTGTCAGGATTGACCAGGATTCTGTCAGGATTGGCCAGGATTTAAGATATGAAGACAATTCAAATTTATATATATGTATATGTGTGTGTGTATAGTTTGTTTTGTTTTGTTTTTTAAATCTATTTTTAAACCTTCAGAGATACAGAAGAGCAAGACTCACCTCTGCAGATGTGCTTGTTTTGGCTGGGGTAGAATTAGTTTTCTTCTCAGTGACTAATACAGGGCTAGGCTCTGGATTTGTGCTGAACACAGTGATGAGAATACAGGGATATTTTTGTNTTGTGTATGTGTGTGTGTATAGTTTGTTTTATTTTGTTTTGTTTTTTAAATCTGTTTTTAAACCTTCAGAGATGCAGAAGAGCAAGACTCACCTCTGCAGATGTGCTTGTTTTGGCTGGGGTAGAATTAGTTTTCTTCTCAGTGACTAATACAGGGCTAGGCTCTGGATTTGTGCTGAACACAGTGATGAGAATACAGGGATATTTTTGTTATTGCTGAGCAGGGCTTGCACAGAGCCAAGGCCTTTCCTGCCTCTCGTGCTGCCACACTGATGAGGGGGCTGGGGGTGCCTGGGAGGCTGGAAGGAGACACAGCTGGGACAGGTGACCCCAACTGACCACAGGGATATTCCAGATTGTGTGATATCATGCTCAATGTATAAAGTGGGGGGAAGAAGGAGGAAGGTGGGGATGTTTGTCTTCCCAAGTCACCATTACTCATGATGGATCCTGGTTTTCCTGGAGCTGGCTGAACATCTGCCTGCCCACAGGAAGCAGTGAATGAATGCTTTGGGTTTTTTGCTTGTGTGCATGGCTTTTGCTTTTCCAGTTAAACTCTCTTCATCTCAAACCATGAGGCTTCCAACTTCTACCATTCCAGTTCTCTCACTGATCCTGCTGGTGGGGGAGTGGGTGTCAAAAGAAGTGCAGAGCAAAAGATTTTGAGTTCTACGAAAAGGGAAAAGGAAGAAGTGAAATATGGTTTTGAAACAGAAGATGCAGGTGACTGGAGCTGGAGAGTTGTTTCAATTGTCGTTGTTCCTCCACTGGACCATACCTCCGCAGTTGACCTGGAGATGGCTGGTGGGAGAGCAGACAGTATTCTTCTTTGCTGAAATTGCTGTCATTTAGCACACACAGTCTACACAAAGCTGAAATAAAGCTTTTAATTAAACTTGAGAGACCAACCTCAGGGCAGGCTGTTCTTCTCACTGTTTTAGTTAGAAAAGATGTCAAAAATGCAAGGTGAGAGAGATCACAGACCTGAAACAGGGACAAAGTGCACTGATTCCTTCTAAAGCTTTGAACTGTTCATGGTCTCTTTCTCATTCAATCCACCGGTGGGAAGATTAAGATAATGTCTCTGGCCTGATTGCCAAAGGTGCTGAGTACTTGACACTGCCATTGATT
The DNA here is from genome assembly GCA_013398995.1 of Alaudala cheleensis. NCBI lineage: Eukaryota > Metazoa > Chordata > Aves > Passeriformes > Alaudidae > Alaudala > Alaudala cheleensis. Next base: position 193,192 of record VWYE01026229.1, read on the forward strand.
TCTTGCTCCTTTAGCCTGGCTTCTCGTAGTACAGCACTTCAAACTTCTCACAGGGGCAATCCCTTCTCAACTTATCTGTGCGAGGCTGGAGATCAGCTCTACCTGGGACAGGAAAGGGAGAACTCTCTACAGTTATTCAGCATGGCTGTAAATGCTCAGGCCTCTTCCCTGTGGCAACCACACCAGGAGCAGCACCTCAAGGCATTTTGCTTTACCCTTGACATATCTTTATATAATAAATATTTGTAGCTAGTATTGGCAGCAACTTCTCCTATTCTCGGTAGAGTAGGCGCTAGGAAAATATAAAAATACTGCTTTTTTTATGTTTTGCAGCTCTTTGCATTTTTTTGTGGTGCTCAAAAACATTATCATTCTCCATTTGAGAGCATTGTGCTAGACTGGCAAAACTCCAGGGCTGAAATCAGGACTGTGTCTACCACTAAATTGCTGGTACTTGTAGTATGTAAAATGAAACTGTTTGTTTCCATTTGAAATAATCTAAAAGGAACCAGTTCATTAGTCCCTCTCCAAATAATAAAGAAAATTATTTATTTTGCATTTTTTTGCTTTTCAGTGAGAAAAAATGCCTGGCTTTTTAGCTGTGTGCTCATTTACTGTCATAGAGTGTGCATCAATTTTCAGGAAATCAGTCTGTATTTAATCTACACAAAAAATTTGGTACATGCAAAATACAAGCAGTCGGTTCTATCAAAGTGACAATGTGCAAATTAATCCATTTTTATTCTAGTAATCATGGGTCCACTCAAAAGCCAAATGGTGGTGGTTTTGCTTGAAAAGGTGATCTGTTCTGCATAGTATTCTATCATTTTAAGCAGAGGAGTGGCAGTTTTCTATAGTGCATTAACATTAGATCCAATCTAAGCACAATTTTTACATTAACTTGCATTGATTGCAACAAGAAAGGGGCTACTAATGCTACATCCCAGGCAGTTACATCAGTGCTTCCTGCTGGTACAACTTTCCCACTGCAGCATACAAACTTTCCCAGTATCATTGACTTGTGTTGCTAAGAGAGATGAATATGTGGATTAATTAATTTCTAGTCAGGCTTTAGTGTATGAATTGGGGAACAACCCACCACAAAGCTAGAGAGTGAATTTACAGAGCCAGGTCACTTGCACAATTATTCATTGGAAAATGCAAATTCATGTTAAGTTGCTTGCCTTTGAGCAAAACCAACATTTGCTACCACACAGGATGTTGTGTGAGAGGACTCTGCCCAGGGCAGTTAGTAGAGATTAATTGCTTGTCTGTAACTTCACAGACTGCAGCATGTTTGTCACACACCCATATCTCTGCATTATAATTTCTTATATTAATGCAAATACATTTAAAATGGGAGTCATTACCTAGCTGATGTAGGTGGATTTACCAGTATCTGAATTGCCTTTTATCATACCGAGCCCATACTTGTCATTCATGGTACACTGGAAAAATTATTAATGAGGGTCTGTGATCTAAAGTCTGTCCCAAAATAAAATGTAGTTCAGAAAGAGGGTTAGTGGATATTCAATTTCCCTAGAAAAATAGGCCAATGGAGTTGGCATCCAGACACACATGGGAGAGTCTGCTCTTGTTAATTTCGCTCTTTAAAAAGCTGATTGAAACACAATTTATTTGCTAAGGAAGTCAGCACTTTATATTATCAAACTTTCACCAGTTTTCCTCATATGACTTCTTCTATGAAAGAATTTGTTACCCCACAACAGTCATAACTAGGGAGTAATTAACATCATTTTTTTTCTCTTCCTGTGTTGAGCTGGATGGATCTGGGATAATAGATATAATGAGAGTAATCACAGGGCTGTATTTCATTCTTGAGAGATCTGCTGACATCAGAAACTGCCAGGATGGCAATGCTGCCAAGCTGCCATGAACTGCCACCAAGCCCAGGTTATAAACAAGGTCTGGGCAATTCCTCCCCTGAGGGCAATACTGCTCCCAGAGATTTTCTTCCAGCCAGAGCTTTCCAGAGCTGCAGGGGTGAACTCTGGTGTGAGAAATGTAACTGCACCTTCTCTTTTTGCTGCTCGTTCACTTCCCTGAGGAACAGCAGAGAAAAAACATTTCCTGGAAACCAAGACAACCAATAATGTAAATGCCATATCTTGAAAACCAGACCATTTACTTAGAATTTGATATACAATAGTACCAAAACCAAAAAAGAAAAAAGCTATGTAGAAAATAAACTAACAAACAAACCAGCAAACAACATTTGCTTGTTAAAAACATTATTCTCTTTTACATTTCCCTATTTTCCCTCCTGTCCTTGAGCCAGAAAAGGCAGTTTTGAAAATGTTTGTTTCAGGTCACAATAAGTATCATAACAGAGCATAATAAAATGATACCTGCATTTGTGCATTTAGACCTAAATCACAATTTTGATTTAAAGTCAGTATGATTACATTTTTGTGTTAGATATATCCTCTAATTATTTTCTTTCTATAACTGTACTAGTGTATAAGAAAAAATCCCAAACTCCAGTTACAGAGTTTCTATGGTTTCAGCAGAAAATTGATGCCTTGAATGACCACCTCCAGGCATTTCCATTTTCTGGGGGCTTTTTCCTACATTATATAAAGTGTGACTATTTACAGAACAGGGCCTTCCCATTTTTCTCTGCAATAACAGTGCTCAGACTTCAACTGGGACTACTGAAAACATTTCAGAACACCTCAGAACTAAGTCTGAAATATGGTTACATATGTCTTCTATTCTTTTTCTATACAGTTAAGGTGATAAGGATTTCAATGAGGGAGATGTTGGTTATTTTTAGGGTTAAGTTTGAACTACCTCAGTCTTTATTTCTAAAAACAAATCAGATGAAGTTAATACATATTTTTTAGCTCTGAACAAGCAATTCCAAAGCAGTTCTGGACTGGAAATACCTGCTCTGTGTTTCATATAATTGTGTTAGTCAATTAGATAATCTGAAAGAAAAATGTGGATGTCACCAGTCAGGAAAAGGGGAATGTTAGAAAAAGAAGAGATTATAAGGAGAGACAAAAAGAGAAATTGGTAATTATCAACTATGGAACACTAAGTTACCAGGAAACAGCTTGGGAAAAACTGCACTATGCCATGACACTAATATCTCAATTGACTCAATGGTTTTTAGTATTTTTGGAGGTCATTCGACTTCAAAAGGTATATTTTGTGAATTCCTGCTGCTACAGTGACATCAACTGTTCCACACAAAGTTTTATATGAAGTTCCCGTCAAGTTTAGTCTAGTTAAGTCTAGATGAGTTGATCTTGTATCTAGTGTCCAGTGAAATCAATGAGAAGATTCTCAGTCACCAAAAGCAGAGTTAATAATTATTATAATTACATTATTTATTGCTACTACTATTGCTATCACTACTACTTCTATTATTATTCTTGTTATTCTGTGGATTGTAAGCCAACATTTAGAGAAAAAGGGTTTTCACTTGGATGGAGTCAAATATTTGGTCTGGAACCTTCACTAAGGTGCTTGAAACCAGCAAAGGTGCTACAAAGGCTCCCAGTGTGAACTATTAAACAAAAGATGTCTTACAATTATGAATTCAAACCCATGGTTACAGTTGTTCACAAGTGCTCTCATTTTAGCTAAATAACACTGTTTAAAAATTATGAAGGAGAATAATTTGCAGACCTTGAGTAGGTTACCTCCCACAATATCTCTAAAATGCAGGTAAATTAGCATTCAATTTTTTTTTGAAATGGCAAACTGAGGCAGAAGAAGTCATTAAAACTTCCAATTTCACAGAGCTGCTGTTTCCATACTTTCTGCTCTAAAGGACTCTTCCCCATGAAGGACTTCTCAGCTTTCATACCTCTCCAGAACTGCAAACTAGGGAAGGGACCAGAGCCCAAAGCACCAATCACATCCAATATCTTTTCATTACATGAAATCTAATTCCTCAAACCTAGCACTAATTCCCTCTCACATGCATCTTGAATAGAAGCAAATGCCATGTTGCGACATTCCCTATAACTGCTTTCCTCTCCTGTCACAAGACAGTGGTTCATACCGGAAGAGCAGCAGCTGGAAGCCAGCAGGGAGCACGTGAAACACAGACAAACTGAGCCACTGAGAAGAGGTGATGTTAGACAACCTCTAGATCAGATTTAAATGTACTGAAAACAGTGAGGGTAATTTTAAAGTGATTGCTTTCAGTACCAGACTGAGCTTTCTCAAGTTCAAGCTTCTGTGATGATGTTTTCCTTTCATCAATTTACTCAGCTCCCAGGAACTCACCCAGATAAAACCAAAACAACTCAAATTACAGTTTTGTTGGTTACTCAGGGAATAATGTAAAACTCAGGTCTGTAGAGTGAGTGTCCAAATTATTTTGAAACTGAGGACTCCAAGTGAGTTACCACAACATTTAGAAGATACCCTGCAAGAGGAACCATCCAATACAGATCTCATTTCCCAGATTTTGCTGATACTTCAAATTTTCCTGGAGGCTAACTTACACATTTTTCACATAAATCTTCTGCTTTGTTTGTCACTACTGGCAACTCTCTCATCTTCTGTAGTCATCAGTGTCACAAAGTTGGTGGTTTTCTTTTTAACTTCTCCCTTCATTTATTTTCCCCTCAGCATTGTCATTAAATCCTGCTGCTATTTCTAATATATCTGAGAAATCCAGTCATTCCTCTCTGTCCCTACCAGCAAAACATGTGTTCCCACTACATTTTGCTTCTTTGCTGCAGCAGAAACATTCACTTAATAGTGCTGTCATTAAAGCCAGCTCATATTCATTCCTTTCAGCAAAGGAGCATGATCCAAACTCATCTTTGTTTTCTCTGCCTCCTTCTGCAAGTTGCGCTCTGCTGCCTTCTGTGCATTTGACTTTTCAGATGATGTCCAGTGCTTTCCTCCCCTCCCAAGGGAATCCTGAAGGACTTCCTAAAGTGTTGATGTAATATTTTCCCTAGTGTGGTTAGTTCTATGTTTTCCATTATTTTGGTGGTCTCTTACCCTTTATAAAAGAAAGAAACTAGTTGCAAGAAGAAAAAAAGAGGAAATTGTGATTATGGAGAGGCAAAGTCAATGGGAAGAGGAAGACCGAAGTTTGATCTACATATAAGAGATACACAAAATAAATATATACGATAAATAAATGAATACACACACACAAAAGCATCCATAACTGGGAGGTCATGCTGGGGTGTGTTTTGAACTTTCTGCTTGGACTCTTGACACACTGGAGCACCCACACAATGGCACAGGCCCCTGACAGCAAGGAAATGCTGCATCCCCTTTCCTGCCACACTGCTGCATAGGAGAGGCATCATTAAAGTACTGTCAGCACCACTGCCATGGCAGGGACTGAGCTTTTTTCCCAGGTTTGTTAGACAGAAAGAGAGAGCAGAAACATTTCTCCTGTGCCCTCTGAGCACATTTCAGAAGCATGAAAATGTCACATCTCCTGCTGATCAAGGTGCCAGGGGAGTTCCATACAGTGAGACCCATTTGAGGTTCCTTCTACTGGGGTTGGAGAGAGGAAAGAAGAGACAAAAGGCCAAACTTTTACAAGAGGCAGAACTGCACACTGTGATTCTTTGATTTCAGCACTTCTACAGAGACCCTTTTCTATAACAGAAATAACAAACAGTGTAAGTTGTTAAAAGAGAGTGATAAATTCTATTTTCCAAAATCTTGCGTTTTACAATTCCCAATAATAATTTGCTTGATGTTTAGAGTACATTTCATCTTTCAAATGCTGAATTAATTCTTATTATTTTTCTCTTGCAACATTTTCTCATCATTCCTTCATTTTCAAGATAGCTTTCTATTTCTCTGCTTTTCATTAAGAGTCTTATCTGATTCCCACCCAAGTAAATGGAAAAACAGTGCTTGTGTTACAAATAAATGAGGACGTGCTTGGATTTAGCCTTCTCTTCTGGGATTTTAAACTTAATTTTTTCTTTTTTCTTTAGATTTTTTGTCATCTGTGTTCCCTTAGAAGGTTTTTAACTCCTTTCTTTAGCTTCTGTCAGTACACCATTTTTCTGCTTTCTATACTGTTCCTCTCATTCCCCTTTATTTACTTTAAGTATTTTATTAGTGTTACTTGTCTGAATAAGTCCTGTTTCCCTTCTCCTTTTCATCATTCCTTTTCCCTCTCTCTTTTAATTCTTCTTCCACTGTTGCAGATATTATGGAATGTTGGTCATGCAGGAAAAGCATGGTGCTTTTGAGTTCTTTGGCTCTGTAGGGTTGGAAACAAACAAAATATGCAGGCATATGAATAAATCTCTTATGACTCCAAACTACTTTTATGAGTCATTTAAAAACTATTTTTCTGAAAACACAGACCTCTGTGTAACTCAGTGGTGCCACAAGTGGACAATGAGATAAAAAGTTCTAGCCAGCATCTCTGAAAAAGTTTGGGGAGAAAGTCAGTACAGCGACGCTGGTTTTTGGGGGTAATGTGTTGTGAGGGCACTGTTCATTTGAATGGTTGGTTTTGTTTTCTTTACAAAGCCTGCTCTCACATTTTAGCTGTGGTGCCATTGCTCTGTGCTGGCAGTGGAAACTAAAGCCCAGCACCAGATTTCTTACATAACAGAATAGGGTAAAGTCACTTGCAGCAATTCCTGAATAGGAAGTGATCACCTTTTGTGCTAATATGCACAGCCAAAGGAGTTTTTCTCATTTTGCCTCCCATCTTTTTAGGCCATATACAATCAGAAAGTGATTTTAAACAACTGGAAGTAATGCTCTACTTCTGTATCAAAGGGCAGGATCAAGCCCTTGGTATTTGTCTCACATTTTTCCTATTGCTATTCTGTATCTCACAGGTCATTAAATAAGATAACTCTGCCCATGGTTTTAAAAGACCCTACAAATCGCTTGCATTTCACCTGATTTAGAGAGAGAGGACTTTCACAAGTTGATGTACCAAATTATGTTCTTTTCTTTTTCTTCTGAATGTCTAAAAGCATCTGGGAATTTTTCTTTTTCTGCAATAGCAGTTGTGCTTCTTTCTCAGTTGGTTTGGTTTTTTGGGTTTTGGTTTGTTTCTTCTTTAAGGTAAATGAGATACTGCCTTAGAGCCTGAGCCAGGTGAGAGGTGAACAAGGCACCTTTCTACAAGTTCCTTCTACCCTGTGATCTGTGAGAATGTTTGACAGAAGGAAGAAAGAAGAAGCCAAGAATATGGGTAAGAGCTACTGAGATATAACAAGCTTCTTCCCAAAAGAAGACAATTGTAAAAGTTTAGAAAATTTCAAGCTGGCTCTGCATAGGCACCAAATGAAGAGGATGCAAGTCAACACCACTCAGACATGCAGGTTTGGGGCTGTGCCCTATCCATTCAGTGGAGTCTGAAAATGGGGCTGGCTCACTGGCCACACTTTGGGCATCAGCAAACCTGGGTCCTTGCTGTCAACACTGAACTCTATAAATAAACTTACATGTTCATCAGTTCTATGGATGCAGGAATTTTGGAAATTATTTATAATATTCCATATAACTAAAAAGTTAGTGATTTTGACTGCGTGTGGGAGATTGGAGGGGGATAGGCCTGTCTGGCCACTAGATGTGAAAACAACAGAAACTCTCAACCATACCTCAGCATCTTTTAAACACTATGGAAAGGAAAAGCCATGTGCATAAGTAGAGCAAAACAAGAAATTCATTCAGTGCTTCCCATGGCTGGGCAGGTGTTCAGCCATCCCAGGAGAACAGGGTCCCATCTAATGGTGACTTGGGAAGGCAAACTCCATCACTCTAAACTTCCCCCCCTTCCTTCTTCTTCCCCCTGCTTTAGATAATGATGGTGGTGTCACATGGTCTGGAATATCCCTTGGGTCAGCTGGGGTCACCAGGGCTGGCTGACCATATGTTCCTAAGACACCACCTAGCTCACATGTAGCTTACTCTCAGGAAATTGTCCCCCTGCAAGATGAGAAGTATCAGAGGGACAGGGTCAAATGAAATGCTGAAATGTAGGAGATGGCCCTCACAAGTCAGTTTCTGAGTTATTAGTATTGTCAGCATGCATTTATTGATTTTTAAGTGTACATCCAAAATACGGCAAGTTTTATGTCTCCTTTCAGAAAGATGTCAGCTTTGTAATTTAGCTAGTAAAGGGTACAACAGGAATGGCTGAGTATTGTATCATCCACCTTGAAGTGTTGCACCAGGGCTGTGTTGCCAGGGCAGGAGAATTGTAATTTTTGCCCTGCTTTCCCTCGCCTTTGACTGAGAGTCTGCATCTTCTTCTTTTTAGATGATTTTTTACAGTATTACTTATTATTGCAGCTACTCTGATTGCTAATGGAGGAAGCAGAGAGTACTGCAAATACCATTTAAGGATCCAAGTCATGCCAACTACGCTCTAGCTTCTATCAAGGGGCACAGAGAAAGTTACTGCAGCACACTTCCACTCCATTAGCACTGAGGGGAGACCAAGTTCAAAGGCAGTTCTTTTTGTTTTCCTTACACTATTCTGTGAATGTTTTTGCAAAAGCTGCTGAGCTTGTTTGGTCTCTAAAGCCTATTTGCCTTTTTGCTCTGTTTGGCAACTCAAGGGAATATAAAGAAGCTCAAAGTGCACAGGTACCAAAAGATCTAGCAGGTCATTTCTGTGAGAAAAGAGCTGAAAGTAAAATTTACACTGATGGTGAGTTGCAGCTATACCACTTTCAGTACCTAAAGTGCTCATCTCATTTCTTTTGCTGCAGAATTGCAGAATGGCTGAGGTAGATACAGGATGAAATTAATGCCATTTATCTTTAAATGTCAGGATAATGTTACACTTGATGTCTGTATTTTGGCATGTTGTGTTATACCACCTACATTTTTAACATTTCTTTAACCTGGAATATTAGATTGTTTGGGGAGCTGAAAGTGAATATGGAAAGAGAAGTCCTCTTCAGGAATGCAGACACACAAAATGATGGAGGCAGAAGTATAATCTCCTTACTCTCTCCTATGGACACTTCCATTACAGCAGATTATGTCCAAACTTTTTTATTCTGTCTCTTCCTTCTTCCTTCTTTTTCCCTTTTGCTTAGAACAGCACACTAACAGCAAACCGGTACCATGAGCAGCTTCTTCCTTCCCTGCTTTCTTTTGTAATACCATTTGATTTGATAATTCCATATAGGGTTCCTTTAGTGCTTTACACTCTTCTATAATGAGCTAATTAAAGATATACGAGATCTCTTTATTGAGGCATATGCAGGCTGTTCTTTTTGCGTTACTTTTTTGTTTCTGCTGTGAGTCAGACCTTTCCTTCCTCCCACAGTCTCCTCTTACTGGGTGGGAGGGTGGCTTTTTTTGAGATGGAGGTCAGAGAAGGTTATTCTGAAGCTTGTTCCCCCACTTGTCTTCTGGCACTGTACTAAAAGGTTCCTCATGTTCCCTGGGATTTTTTTTTTTTTGCCTTGTCAAATAAAGTGCACCAACAGCACTTCATTGCTTAGTTCAGCTGCCTTGCTTACCAAAAAAGAGAAACCCTCAGCTGCTCTGCTGAGCATGAGTCTGCTGTGTTTGCTTTCTGGAGGAGCAGAAATGGCATTTCAGCCTCCTTTGCCACAATTAACACCAGTACCAGTTATTTGTTCTTCCTGCAAAGGTCTACCATGAGTGTGGCTTTCTGCAGGTGTTATCTCTTGTTCATACAGAAAATCTCACTGGTCAGCTCTGTAGGTATGGAGTGGCAGATGCTTGTGGCCAGATTTTTAACTTGAAAGCAGAGGTTTTGTACTGCACTGCTAGATGAACTCAGTTCTGTCCCTGTGTTGACTCATATATTCTCTTTAGGTGAAGTGAAAACCTTGGGAATCCAGGTTTTTTGAAGCTTCCTGGTGGGATGCAAGGAAAGCTCAGATCTTTTCTGGGATATGAACAGTATGCTGGTGGGTGTCCTTCTCAAGTTTCAGGCTGAAGGGAAGATCCAAAATTTGTGAAGTGCCACATTTCAATCTGCAGTCAGCTTGAGACCAAGCCATGATCTCCATTTGGGCCTTTAATTTCTCTGTGTCTTTTCTCAGTCTGGAGATATTAGAGTAGACCATGCAGCTCAGCTGTGCTAGGGTAGTTTGAAAATTATGTTGAACTCTGCCTAAGAAAAGGAAGTTGATCCATGTGCTCTTCAGATCAAGCTATCAATTCCTGGTGACACAGTAACTATTATGATAAGTTGAAAAACAGATAAGCTGGCCAGCACATAAAAATGGAGATGCAGTGTCTTCCAGAGACATCTCCTTGTGGGACATGCAACATCTTTTTTGCACACACACTGTCACTAAGACAGGACAAGTCAGGAAATGTTTAGCTATCTATTCCCTTCTTGAACAACTCAGTCTGTGAGGAGTAAGGGAACATTTAGATTTGTCCATTTCCATTCTCTCCACCTTCACTTTAAGCAAGAGGTCCCTCAATCAAACTTCCAAGTTATTTTTTTGATTGAAGCCACTTGGCAGGGTCACTTATAAAAGAAAAGCTGCATTTGAACAAATATTCTGTCATCTCTAACTCTTGCACCACAGAATCATCATCAGGAAGGTATTGTCACCCATGAACTCATGTGTGATGGGCAAGCTAATCAGCCTATACCTATTCTCTTCCAGTAAAACAAAATAAAACCATTCTCTGTTCCCTACTTCCAGCATTTTATTTGTAGCTGGAACTGTCAATGATTGCAGCTATCCTAAATGCATCTTCCTTATTCATTCCTGAGGCAGCCCTATAGATGTGTGTTCTGAATCCCCAGCACTCTTCATATCTTCTCTGCACACCTGCAGAGGGACCTTTTTGCCCCAGTAGCCTGAGTACTGTAATGCCTCCATATATACTGGTAGAATAGCAGGAATTTTATTCTGTACCATATCAACGGTTCCGAGATAAGAGAAGAAATGGGAGAATATTAAAAATAGTAGACCTTTACATCTGTTAGTACTGGTTTCCTAGGTTACCTTAATCCCCTGTTATTACATATGGACAGCCAGCATGGCAGCCAGAGGAGAATTGCCTAAAACCAATCATTTCATTGGAGTAATAATTTTTTGGGTTTTATCTGTCACAGATCAAAACCAGAGAAGTTTTAAACCTCAATGTCAGTAAAAAAGACACTGCATTTATGATCTTAGCACAATTTCCACATTTCATTTTCCTGTTTCACAAGCCAAAACAATTAAACACAGTGTTTATTTGTACAAGGCAGTACAGGAAACTGTGAAAATTTCATAAGCATGTTTGCTACTTTTGTGTGGTAAATTAATTCAAGAGGACATATAAAAATGATAGAAGTTTGAAACTAGTGTAACATAATTAAATCTGAAATTTTGTGCATGAGATTGTGCTTAGAGGTAATGCAGTAATTTGTGATCAAGTGACTTGTATGTTCATTGTGTTGATTTTTATGCAGTTACTTAATTTAACCTCCATTTAGTTCCCAGACTGCAACAAAATACAGTACTCTTCTAGTTATGTTTATATACATTATTATGCCTCTGGCATTACACATGATTATGTCTCTGACATTATGTATAAATCATGTACAGGATTGCCTGCCTGTTACAATTTTCCTGAAAAAAAAAAAGGGGCTGAATTAGTATTAAAGACCAGAAACCGCCAGTTCAGTTTTGCAGCCACTTCAAGAGTGCTGCTGCAGTGCTGTGGCAAAAGGGACAGGGTTCCCATTAGTTTTCTTTTCCTAGGGTTAATGCATTAAACCAAGCATATAAAAGGATATCAAATGATGGAACTGACTATGCTTTATCCTCACCTAGAGACAGCTGAGCTGGCTGTAAACACAAGAGTATGGCTGTAAAAATAGGGTATCTTCAGCAACACACACCTTCAGGAAATCCCAGAGTGTAGCAATGAGGTTGTTTCTGGTACTTGAGCTAAGCTAATATAAAGCTGATGACACCAAAGCACAGACATGGGCTTTTAGTGCTTCTTGATGTAATCATGTTTTCAGAGCTTCACAGGTGGCTTCTGAATGTTCTTCTGTTATGCTGTAGGTTATTTGATGACCTTTTTTCTTTGCCCCTAAAACTGGAATTTTGGTTCGTAGAAAATATCTAACTCAAAAAAGCTGATTCTGTTCTCACTTATATTTCCTATTGATATAGGAATACAGGCACCTATATATATGTAAATGTTGATATATTTAACTGCTAATAAATACTGACATATCTTTGTCTATGTATTCATATACCTATGAAGTATCTTTAAAAGGAGTCAATCAGTTATACATCACCATCTGTTCAGGTCAGATCTGTTGCAGAAAATGCATCCTTTTCTTGGCCTCTATTCGTAGAATAGAGTATGCCCAATGTACTTACTGAAATGTTTTCTTCTGACATATCAGTTTCTCACAGCTGTTCTGAGAAATGGAGGTGTACAGGTCTGATCTGAAATGCATAAAATAATATAGCTCCAGATAACTACTTCCTGGCTGACTGTAAGAAGTTGTTTCAAGGAGTGACAGGTCTTTAAATTCTGGCCCATCTCTGAAGTTCTCCAGAGAACTGGCTGTTACTTAGAACATCATACAATATCTCCATAAACAAAACAATCTGGGCTTTGCTGACCAGCAGGCTGAGTTACAGAGTACAAGTGAACAATATTCACACAACCTAAAAGTAACTCTCAGTTAATCCCCAGATTTACCTTTCAAAAAGAAATAAAATAAAGATGATCTTAAGTGTTTTCCTGAGGCAAAAGCATTGGAATAACCCATCAACTATAAACTCTAAGTTTCACCTTACAGGTCTTTTTGAAACTTAGCTTTTTTGCCCTGAAGCTATAAAGGAAGACATCAAATTTGATTCATCCTCACATTAAGCTATGCTAGTATAATTGCATCTCTTCCAGTGAATTTGCATAAATGCAAATCAGGCCCTCTCTTTTACATGAAAGTAAAGAGGTTTTTCAAGTTCTTTAAGGCATTATCTCTACCCCTTTAATGAGTTAATTCTCCTCTCTTACCATTTTAGCCATAAGTTGTAGGAATAAAGCAAAGTAAAATGTGATAAGTTATCATTTAGAGTCTCATGTTTCATTTTTCCACCTATATTTATAACTCCTGAGCCATCTTAAGGATCAGAGAATATGAGAAAAAGCTCAGGCGAGTTTTACAGTCTCTCACATGAGAATGGCAAAGACTAGCATTTTTTTCAATGCTTTTGCTATAAATACCAATTTTTCTCTCCTTGACAAAAACCCATTTTCATTCAAAAAGCTTTTTGTGAATCTCAACAAAAGTACAGAAATTACCTCATTTGCACTGAAAAGTAAGAAACAAGCATATTTCACATCATTGTAGTACTACTGAGGACATTTTGTTCACCTCTACTGCAGCCAAGCAAGTAATTATCAAAAGAAGGACTTGACTGTAGCATTCATGAGATGCTGTTGGCACCAGGATCCTTTCAGAGATGGCTTTTCCTGCACCCTTCATTTTGTTTTATTTCACCTTTGATGGTAATGTGATGACTGAACCCACCCTTTAGTAAAACCCAATAATGGCTTTTCTATAGGCACAAACACAACTATCCTAGGAAGATTTGAGATAAGTCTAAAGAATTTAATCCTACATCATATCTAGAAGTTCAGAAACCCTCCTATGCAGAGCTGATATTCCTCTTTTTCCCAGGATGTTGGGTCCCTGAGCCTAGGGCTCACTTCAGCTGCTGCCATGTGCTGGCAGCATTGTCACCTTCTTTCATATTTCATCCTGAAATGAAAACTCAGAATCTTTTTTTTCAGTTTCTCTTGCAATTGCGTAAGCCATGCTATGTATTTAATAACAAGTGTGTGTATTTGAAGTGGATATGACTTAGGATTTTTGGATAGAATTTCCACAATCCACTACTAGAGAAGCTCAAGTCTTCATGTGCTACAGCTGAGTTTAAGAAGGAGTGGATAATCTTATGAGCAATGTTTGCAGTTCCACATAATAAGCTGGATAATCAAAATTCATGTGACAGATGATAAAGTAAATCACATTGGTTCAAACAAGGATGTATAAGCCATGGGACATATTGCAAAACATGATCACATACATTATATTATTTTAAATATTGCCTTTTGCTTAAACATCAGTCAGTAATCATTGGCAAAGCATGAAACAGCATTCATCTGACCAAGCTCAACATTCTGCTCTGGGAACTGAGCTCTCAGCCAGCTGTAATTACACCCTGCTTTGGATAAAATCCAGTGGCAGGGTGTAACAGCAACAATTAAAGGTATTTAGGAAAAGATACATAAGAGCAAATTGTTGCAAGGCACATGACTTCTCCATTTCATAGGCATTGTTAGTGTGGGCAACATCATTAAATAGCTTATCACAGTCAAAAACATTCTCTGAAGGCAGATGGTTTACAATTGCATGATTTTATTTAGGTTTTGATTTACATACTGATCTGAAAGGACTTTATTTTATTTCATTTTACATGAAAATGAAAAAGTTAGTTGCATTCTTGTACAGATAATTTCATATGCTCAGCTATCTCAGTAGGATATGTTTTATTAATGCACATGTTTTGCTTTGAACATATTTTAATTTGCATTTGTGGCAAGAAGTTTCAGTCTTTCTTCTGCTCTATTCTCTGCTCCACCAGCATTACTCTTTGGTTGGAGGTGAAAGGATATTTTGTTTTTTGCTGACTCTAATGAGTATTTCTGAACCAAGTTTACTGTTAGGGCCAGGAGTGCACTGATTTTTTCTTGATGACCCTGACCAGCATCACCAGAGCCCTCCTCTCATGTATCCTCATCCTCTCTGCCCAGGAGCCTCCTCAGTTCAAGCTCTCCTGGTCTTGGCCTGAGCCCAGGTCCTGTCAGACCCCGACTCACCTGCCCTGGGCACCATTCCCAGCACCTCTGGTGGGATGGGGCCACTGCAGGAGGTCCTGTGCCAACCCCTGCCTCTGCCTGTCCCACTAAAGCTGCATCCTGATAATCCCTCGGGCATGGACATTTTTAACAGTTAAATCGCTCCATGAGGAAGTTAGAGGTGTGATGATCATCTGTCAAAAAAGTCTTCAGGCAGCTCCAGCACTCAATGACAATTGGCTGACAATGAGCTCGTTTGTGTTGAAGACCGGGGTTGGGATTTAGTCCCTGTTTTTATCTGTAATGCCGATTTGCACCATCTACATGCAGAGGCTATTTTGTATCAGGATGCTGAGTAACTAAATGACAGCTCCTCTTAAATTCAAGAAATTCTTAAGTTTTTAGGCAGAAAGGGGTCAAAGGGACCGTACAGCCTTCCTGTGAAGGTGGATGTTTTGTCTGTCCTTCAGTGACAGGGAATCTGGATGGGCACAAAATCCCAGACATCCTGGTCCAACCCTAGAAGAGCAATCAGGGCAATGACCTAGTGAGACATTGTCTGATAGTGCCAAGGAGTGTCCCTCCGGCCAGGAGAATGTTAGAGATTTCATCTCAGCTTGGGATGGTGGAGGAGATGCCCTCATTTGAGAGCTTGCACTTGGTCTTTCTTGCAGAATCACACACCCTCTGCCTCCACACAGCCACAACCTCACATCTCCTGAAGCAATGCCTAAAGGTGATATCAAGAAGCATTTCCCCTCTGAAATTTAGACAAAACCATCCCATTTCCAAAGATAAAGAAGAGGAGGCATTCCTGGCCTCTACAGGATAATGCTGAAGATGGGAAGCACATCTGCATTTCAACTGTAAGAGGTAGAATGCCAGCTGTCCTGTTTGATAAGATAATCTCTTTTTATTTAGCCAGGTGTCCTGTTGTTTTGATGAGGTTTATAAAGGCTGCCATTTGTCTTGCATTGTGGTTTTAAGATAAATATTTTAAATTGTCCATTTCATAATGCAGATGTGAGGTGTTCCTGATTACCATGAAGAAGCTTGCTGAGCAATTTTATTTTAATGTTGGAAAAAAGGAGCTGGAAATTATCTTGGCATCATACCAAGATCTATAGAATTAAAAAGCAGGTTGATTGGGTTTTATGCTTGTGTTCAGACTGGGAATGTTGTAATGAAGGTTTTGCTTTGTTTCATCTGTTCTTTCTTCTGTAGCTCTTTGCAAGTGGTTTTGAAGAAATGGGCCTTATTTGGTTTCCAGGCCTTGTGTTTGTCAGTTTATTATCACTTTTCATACAACACAGATAAACCTTAATGTGATAATTTAATAAAATTTTAATGACTTAACTTTTGTTTTGGTAGAATAACAATATTTTTGGGAAGTCATCTGGATATCATGAAGCATAAATAAATTCAGCAGTCACAATATAATTCATTTTATTTTAAAAAAATCTGTTTGGGGTGAACAGAGTGAGGATTGTTTCCTCTTGCTTCCCTCAAAGAAAAAAAAATCAGCAGCTGGTATACCCTGGAGGGTAAGTGAACTTGTTCAGGAAACAAATGGTTCTAGATGCTGCCAAGTGTGGCAGGAGAATAAAATTCTCAGCAAGGAGTAAATCAAGCTGGTCTCAAGGTCAAATTCTTCTGGTGTAAGGGCAAGCCTGTGTACAGGGAGCCTTTTGACAATCAGCAAGACAGAACTGACATAGAGATAGACTCAAGTTTAGGATACTTCTCACTGCTTTTCCAGTTACCTTACCAGTTAGTATCAGTTTTCTCTGCTCAGAAACCTCATCATTCTAGTTTAAGCATAAAATATTTTGCTGGAACTAAAAGAACCTCTCTGTATGGGAAAAATTTGCATGGACTGATCTTAAAAATGCTAGGTCCTAGCACACAACAAAGATTTCCCTTCATCACCCTGAAGGTGATGAAAGACCTGTTTAAAACTGAAAGTGCAGACCTAAGCATACTAATTGTGGATGCTTTGCAAGAAGTTTGGGGTGATTTGGTTTATGAAATACTTCTCTCCTAAATGTTGCTTCAACTGATGTTTGGTTATTTTTGCATCAGTTATACCCCTGGGAGAGAAGTGTGTTTGGAGTTTTTAACTTTTCAGATTTAAACCTTGAGAATGCAGAAAATATGACAGGGAAATCTGGAAAGAAGTAAAAACTATTTAACATACATTTTTTACTGCTTTTTAAGATGATAATCTTAACCCACTTTTCAACAGGTCAGGAAGAACAAACACAACAGACAGATGGAAAAAGATAAATAAAATCTTAAAAAGTAGCATCCTGGTGTGGGTCATTTTGTGAAAACTGCTGAGAGAACTAGGACAACTTCTCTGTTCAGTCCAACAGCTTTGGACTTGGATTTTTCAGCTCTGGACTTGGTCAGAATATTGCTGAAGATGTTGCTCCTCCCTGACATGTTATAGGCAGGTTTTCCTGCTGCATGCCCAGCCATCCACCTGCAGCCTGAATTGCTGTATTTTTACAGCAATATTTGAACCAGCAGTATGGATTTATGTGCCTTGTCTCACAAAAACTCGGACTCTCAGTCCAGAGGTAGTTACAAAATTAATATTTTAAGGAAAATTTACAATAATAGGTGTGCTGGTTTGCCTGCCCTGCCTGCTATAAGATCATAAATCAGTGTATTACTCGGTTGTAATACTGTCATTCACATCCTTTGGGAAATCCAGCCACCAACATCATGCAAAATCTGAGATCATCATGAATGTGCCAACTGGGAGATGGTGCAACTACCAGAAGGAAATACCGTCTGACTCAATTGTAACATAGCAATTATATTTCAGTCCACTCCCTGGCAGTGCACCATGCCTGTTCCCACCCCCAAGACACCCATAGGCAGGGGAATAATAATTTTGAAACTCATAGTTTATAGCGAGCTACAGGAGGAGGTATCCCTTAAAATCTCATCATGCAAGCTATTTTCACTGCAGTCACCTGCCTGCAGGAGCTCTGATGGGTGCTTTGAGCAGGCTGCTGTGATTTGAGATGATCTGCTGAGCTTGGATGCACTCTGTGATTTGGTGAGGCATGGACTGGTGTCATGGACACTGTGTCAGGGCTGAGCTGCTCTGCCCTGCCCTGGCATCAGTCAGCCCTGATGGGATCCCTGCCACCCACCTGCTGACTCCTTAGTCACCACCATGTGCTGCCCCACTCCCATTTCTCTTCAAAAAATACTTCTGAGAGCCCACTGACCTTCTGAGGGACCTCACTGATGGGTTAACTTATTTTTGCTTTGACACTGGGACAAAGAGACGTTCCCTGACAAGATCAGCAAAGCTTTGTGGCAGTGGCTGCTGGTATCAAAGCTTGTTCATTCTTGTTTCATGAATAGTTCCTCTTGTGCAGCTCTGGCTGGTTTTCCTGAGCATCTTGAGTCTGCAGGGCTGGGAAATAGAAACCAGAGGAATTTCTGTTGTGCTCTGTGTTTTAGGTATATTTCATTTTTTTCCCACATTTACAAACAAATAGGGTAATTTGTTAGGCCTTCATTGCTTTGCTTCTGCAAGTATCCCACGGAGTGGTGTGCAAGGCACACAGGCTTCAGCTGGTCCTCTGGGTCCCTCCCATCAGCTGCAAGGAAGTGCAACCAAGGTACCTCTTCCCCAAACTCCACAGCTCCAATAATCTCCACAAACCAGGTCACCCTACAGCTTGAAAAATATTAGAGGGTTGGTTACCTCTGCAACTTCTTTCTAATATAAATCAATAAACATGTTGACATAAATTACATTTTCCCCCTCCTAGGGGGAAGTCTGACTTGTTCAACAATCCTGCTGTGGCTCTATTTCATGTTTTTTGAGGTGGCTAGAAAATGCTTTCCACAATAACCACAAAATAAAGTAAAATTTTAGACAACAATGATCAGCTTTTTGCAAATAAAGCTTGAATTTTCTGCAGCATCACTCAAAGAAAAGCAATTCCTCTTCCATGAATGCTTCTGAACTAATTAAAAAATTAGCTCTTTGGCAAATGCTAACGATATTATGACTTGCATTAATTTAGTTAACAACAATACATACAAAGCTAACCTTTTTTTATCAGTTCCCCCATGTTTAAAACAAAAAAATGAGGTGCCAAGTGAAGGTTGAAAATAAATATAAAGATAACACTGATGCAGATAAATGATGAATAGATGTATTCAAATATTTGGATACACAGCAGGGACCTTGTAAAAACATGAAAGCACAAACTGATTTTTCATTGGCAGGAGTATGAACTACTGCATAATTAAAAATGTTGCTTTCACCTATGAATTCTTTATGAAGAGATGAAAAGTTCTGGTTTAGCACTGGAATTATTAAAATTGTTATAATAAACCAATATTTTTCAATATTTTTCCCACTAAATATTTTATTCTCCTTTTTCAAAATCTTAGATTTTAAGAAGAGATACACTGTTCAAAGGAACACCAGAACTGAGAAGCCTCGGCCCTACAGCTACAGAGTATTTATGTAACATTCAGTAAAGCAATTCAGTAACGTTACCTAAAACAGTTGTGGAAAGTGCTTTCCAAGACATAACACTTGGGCTCATTACTCCTATTGTTTCCAGTAGTTACAGCTTTAGATAGACAGACAGACAGACAGACAGATAGATAGATAGATAGATAATTATTAATATAGCTATATATAAAAATATAAATATGGCTATGGAGAGAGAGAGAGAGAGAGAGAGAGAGAGAGAGAGAGAGATCTTGACTCTAATGAAACCAAGGCAAATTAGTTAATTTAACCTAAAATATTTAGTATATTAAACCTATGTATTCCTTATACTTCATCAAGTGTGAAGATGTGGAAGGCTGAGCATTTAGGAAGTCATGAACCAGCTGCAGGCAGTAGTTATGTTCTGCAGAGGACAATGTGATCTAATGCTGAATATTTAGAATTATTAGACATGCAATTTTTTTGGCTCATAAAGAATTTGGAATAAACACAAGGCAAGCACAATTTATTTTTTAATTGGCATGGTTCTTTGTGTCTTTTCTATGATCCAAGAATAATTTTCACTCCAAGGCTTTCTGTTTTATTCCTTTTTTGCTCAAAGCGACACAGCCCCACATCTTCATCAGCTCTATGAGAACCCTTTTTTTAGTTGTTTTGCTGTATCTGTTAAAATTATTTGTCTCATTAATTTATCTTTTAAAAAATTGGAAGTAAAACCTCTATAAAATATCTGCATATTAAACTTACCTATCTGCTGTAAGCTAAAAACCATGCTCATAATACAAACACACAGATGCACCAACAAGGTACAGCTTGTACTATATTAACATTGAATTCAATTTTATTAATGCCAAATAAAACCTTTATTCACAAGTAAAGATCAACACTTAGCCAACCAATGAAAGCCAAGTAACCATCACTGCACAATAAAAGTGAAACACCACAAATTGATGGGAACCTACCAGTCATTTTCAGAGAAAAATAGTCTGTGGGGAATAGTTAAGTAATTAGAAACAATTTAAGGAAGATAAGCCTTTTAGGGTGCAGTTCCATTTCAGCCATGGGAGCTAACATTAAGGGTTTACTGAACCCCTCACAAACTGAGAAAATGCTGAAACTGAGCTGCATATTTGGGACCTGGCACTGTGGAGACCTACAGAGCAGGCAGCTCTTAGGGGCTGCTACGGGCAAGTGCTGCTCAATTTTCATCTGAAAGAGATCCTGACCATTTCCTGTGGAGAGCACTGTACACAGGAATACCATAACATTTCCAGAGCTTCCATGCAAAGTCCCTTCATCACAGTATTGATTTCTGCCTATGTCTAAAGTGTACCAGAGCAGAGACAAACCAAAAATGAGCTGCAGCCAGCAGAGAAATCCACATGAACTGCTGCAAGACCCCCTCTGTCTGCAGGGAAGACCCGGAATAATTGTTTTGGCAATGACAGAGGCAGCTCCTTCCTAGATTTTATCTTTCCCAAGGTCATTAATTCCTTTCTCCTTTATAACTTCCTGTCTGGGCATGTTGTACAATCAAGAGCAATCTCAGGGCCCCCAGGAAAAATTAAAAACAGAATGAGATGTCACTGCCAGCAGAGCAGTTTGTCAAGATTGCAGATGGGTTTTGAGGAGCTCTTGGGAAAGATATTCAAGCAGAGAAAGAAGATTATTAGCTGGATGAACTAAGCAGCAAAATCCACTCTAAAATGCCATTCTTTTGCCATAAATATCCACCAGAATCCATGCCCTCAATGCTTTCCTCTTATTTCTGTGTGGTATTTATGATCTCCAGCCTGCATAGATCATCCTTTCACCATGAGAAGCAATTCTGGAAGGAAGGGCAAGACAAAGCAAATCTATGCGACTGTCCCACAGAGTGTTTTCACTGTGAGCACAGCTTCATGTGTGTGAGGACCACAGAGCTGCCTGTGCCCATTTTGGATTTCTGCCTGGATTCCATGAGTCTCCTGTCAGGGTGCAGCATGGCCAGGGCAGGGAGCAAAGGGTCCCATGGGACAGACTGGGGCAAGGACCTTCCCCAGCAGCCTTGTCCCTCTGTGAGGAGCAGAGCTGAGCCAGGGGTGGTGATGGGGCACACCAAGAACCTCCCACATATCAGTGCATAAAAGAGTTCAGCCCAGGATTTCTCAAAATCACTTTGGGAGCCAACAAAAATGGCCATATGCTACCCAGAGAGTAGAAATGCATTTGGAGGGAAAAAATGAAGCAGGAAGAAAGACACTTTCAATAACTCTGAGTGTCCTGCTCACTGCCCTGTCCCTGAGTTACTGTCCTTGCAGCAGCAAGAGGACAGTGGGTCAGAAGCTGGTGGGGAGGAGGCTCTCACACTAAACTGTGCACTGCAACAGCTGAGCCAATCAGCCCTGGCAGAGCAGGAGTGCCCAAAAGCACTGCTGGGTGCTGGGAGCAGAGACTTCTGACACAGCTTGTACAGGGTGATTCATAAATGGGAGAGAGGAAGCCTGTGACTAAGGGCCTGTTGCAAAGGGAGAAACAGGTGAAGACGCTGCTGTCAGTATTATGGTAGAGGAGTGATTCACCTGGCAGTCATTCATATACTGCTGCTGCTTTCATCTCCTGAGAAGGTTTCCTGTATTTCCTATTACAACTGAGAGCTTATGAATAGAAATATGTTGTTTATTAATGTAAGGTGCACAGTAAACACAGTTTAGTGAATTCAGAAACACCATGTAGAAGAATCAGGCAAGTTATACAGTTATGTCTATATTTTTAATAAGTATCTCAGTCATTTAAGCCCACCTCATATTGCTGTCTGCCAGATCTCACAGCAGTGTCCTGGTACCTTGCTGAAAAAAAACTGGTTTTGCTGAAGCCTTCCACAATATCTGGAGGAGCAGTGATGCCATGGCCCAGTGAGCTGTATATCCACTGTGTGTGGAAAGAAGAGGCCTGTAGCTGACTGGACTTTGTCAACACAGGGATCAGAGAGTGCAGTCAGACCACATTCACCACTGGCTTCACAACAGAAGAAAGCTAAATGATGCCATTTCCCAAGTTGTGTCTCTGGCTCTCATCCCTCCTGCCTAAAATACTGAATGGATGCAGAAGTTACAGCCACTGAATTAAGGGCAGAGATTTCATTTTGGCACAGAATTGGCTCATTAAGTATATTTCACCCATGCTTCTAACATTGTTAATCTTTTTTAAAGTGCTGTGAAATTTGAAGGCACACATAAAAAAATTCTGCTGAAAACATATCCATTAACACAGACCACAATGACAATCTCTAAAGCTTTTGCATCAGTTCAGCAGTATTGTTTATCACATGTGTATTCTTGGCAATTTATTTTTCAACCATAGGTAGTTAAGGGATAATAAAACAGGAGCCATCTTTATAAGGTAACAATCCAGTTGCAGATCCCAAGTGCAGCACCAACAAGGACATAGCTCAATTTCTATCAATATCATATTAGAGATCTCTGAAATGGCATTAATTTCACCTTTCCTTGCTTCTCCCATTGTGCATGGAACTTCCTCATGCTGTGTTCAAATGCAGAGCTGAGAAACTCAGAAAGCACCCAAGGGTCAAGGAGTACTGCATCAGGTTGAGAACAGAAGAGGTGATATTGCTAATATTTTATGTTTTCTAGATTGTCAACACTGAACAATGAAAAGGGGAGCAAAAGAACTGATTACATTTTGGTAGAATAGCAATAAACTTAAAGATGAAGGAAACTTAGGAAATTATTTTAAGGATCTGAACACAGCTGGTAACAAAAACGAGATGTGTCAAAGAAAGACTGTGAAGAAAGCCACACTGGCAGCCTTTGTACAGAAGGACTGGGAATGCTTTCTCAGTTTCTTTTCCATTGCTGTGAAGTAGTACATTTGATAGGATAGATTAAGTAGTAGCAACCCAAGAGTTGTAATGAGCATCTGTTGATGGTGCTCCCTGGAGACAGTAACCATTTGAGAGTTTAACCAAGGAGCAGAGGCTTGTAAGGTGCTTCAGAATATCTTGGAAACAGGAGAAATGCTGCATCAGCAACTTCTGTGGTTGCCTGATCTTCCTCCTTGCTCTGCTTCCCACATGTCCAGCTGATGTTCCCAGGGATGTTTTTCTATCCGGACCTGAGCCTTTCAAGTAGAAAGCATGCTACATAATAATGGAGATCTCAGGACTGTGTGGATCACAGAACCTTCTGGCAGGATGGATTCAGAAAAATACCATTTTATTAATCCCATTAAATACATTTATTACTGCCATTTAATAATGGGAGTATTTATGATGGTAAATGTTGCTGATATCCATAACCTTTAGAATGAAAACCCAGATTCAGAGACAGCTATTCCAAGGCAATTGCAGAAAATTTACATGCTTGTCTGCTGTACCCAGTTTTACCTCTGTAGGTTGCAAAACTGTCGCCTTAATATGCAGAAGACACCCCTGTTAGGAGAGTAGGAGGGCAGAATGTTTTGTTACTGTTATGAATGAAGTCATCAATCCTTTAGTTGAACTGAAAATAAAGGGATGATTTAGAAAATTCCCTCCAAAGTGATTACTGTGTGTCATCAGTTTGAGCAACACACATTGCTCAGAGCCAAAGACAGAAGACAAGAAGCTCACCAACTTCAGGGAATGAGAAGAGGCCCTGGACTGATGATGTAATAATTCAGCATTCAGCCAAGACAATCCAATGAGGTGACTACAGACATCTTGAGTTTCAGCGCCATCAGTGCAGATTCTGAAATCTCAGAGGCAGGCTCCCAGATGTGCTAACCCTCCATAACTCCCTTCTGTGTCTCAAAATGTCACACTGTCACTTCACTATCTTTGTTTCATATTTGTGTTAGTTGTTCTTTGCACAGCTTCACTCATTGATTGTCTTTTGATAGCAAAATTACTATAGCTTTCCATCTGATTTTCTCTTTGTTGTCTACAGTGGGTTTTTGTTTTAGAAAATAATGCATCTGTTGTCCCAGTAAAAGTTAGGTAATTCTGCATTTACCCATACAGTTTTGCTCACTCTTTTATGTTTTCCTGCTCATCAGTATGCACACCATCTGTGCCTCTACTACAATGTTCTGACATGGCCTCCAGACTTAATGGTTTTAAAGTTTTATTGCTTTGCCCTTCAGTCTCATGTTAATAATTTTGCTCACTGTTTTAAAAATCTGCCCTTTCAAACCTTGCTCTTAGCATGTCACCCACTGAGAAATTCAGCCCACTCACCCCTACGTGATATCAAACCTCATTGTATGGTGTGGCTGGCAATCAGTGGAAATACTGTAATAGCAAGAACTAAACACAGCAGTTATATTCTAGAGGACACAAATTTATTAATTACAGAAGAAAAGAATAGCATGCAAAGAACACAGGGGAAGAGGGATTACCAAAGTGTATAAATGAAGAAGTGTTTTCAAAATAAACTTGGTCACTTTTTTTAGCATAATGATTGAGAGATCTCAGACAGCACCTACAGCTAATGTGTGTAATGCCAGCTGGAAATACATTGTCACAGTGCTAAATTCCCTCAGTCTCCAATAATGTGCATTGTGAATCCTGCTAACTGACCCTCACATTTAAATTCTGCCCAGTTTAGCTAGGGAGATTTTGGAGACTGGGAACTCTTGCAGGCTGATTTCATGGAACACTTGTATTATTTTGTTGGACTCAGGAATGTTTNAGATTTCATGGAACACTTGTACTCAGAAGGGCTGGACAGTATAATTTTGTTGGACTCAGGAATGTTTTGCAACAACGCTGGTCACTCTCAGGCTGCAAGAGGAATAAAGGTTTTCTGATTAGGGCACTGAGCAGCAAGATGAAAGCATAAATCCCAGCTCTGCCAGAGGTTGCATGTACATCCCTGGGCAAGTCAAATCACCTTTCTGTGATTTGTGTCTGCAGCAACAAAAAGCAAATCATTATTTTTCCATCCTCAAGCATTTCTGAGAGTGAGACTTCCTTTGGAGTTGGACTTTTTCCAACAGCATGTTTGTAAGGACCTAACACAAGAGCATTTTATCTCACTGATATTTCCAGATGTTCTGTGGAATAGACCATTAAGGCTTCTACTTAATGCATAGTATGAAAAAGAAGAACTGCAAATGATCTTTCAATTTTTCTTTTGTAATGTAAGCTAGGAATAAAGTACACTGGGATATTTGGATTTATATTGGGTGTTATAAAGGCGCAAATGAGAGCACAATCATGACTTAATCATTCTGAAAGATTTTACTACCTAAATCTGATTTTGTTTATTGGTGTTTTCAAGTTTGTGGAACATGAAAAAGAAAACAAGAGATGCTTCATTTTGAAACTGATGAACACATTAACATTTATTGTGGAAATATAAACAAACTTTGCAAGAATACAGACTGCTTCTTTTGTGCCCTATCAGTATTCCTGAGGGAGAGCACAGTGGAGGACTTCCCTGCAAAGTTATTCTCAATGACAACTGAGTTACTTTGCAGTGCCTTATTTCATATTAAATATGGTTATATTTTATTATCTTCTACAAAGTCCTCTTCATTTTTTTAACTTAAACAACTAAACCCTTTCCATGTTAAAAAAAAATAATTTGAAAAATTTATGCCATTTTCATCCAATTCCATCTGTTCAATTTTCATTATCACAGTTCCAGTGTATTAGTATTTCTTTTCTATCAGAAATAATGAGAACCTAAATTGAAGCAGTTGTTATTTGTAAGAAAAGCATTTGCCAACCCAAGGCCTTCAACAAAGATTATTTTACATTCAGATTTAGTTACTTATCAGAACTACAGCAGTTGACTACAAGGTAAATAAATATGTGCATACAAAATTTGGAAGAAACCAATTCCAGTGCAGCTTTATGGCACTGAAAAGACAGCACAAGCCTAAATTTTCCAATATCTAAATCAAATTGAGGTTGTATTTCCCAACAGGATGAATGTTGGAAAAGTTTTGACACAAGCAACAGTAAATTCATTTTAAAATCATTACTAATTACAACAGTTTTGAAATATACATTCTGTGTTTGAAATACACATGGGTCAATGCCCAGAAATGAAACAATGAAATACTGTTAAAAATGTATCCAGATCACAATTATAAAAGAAATTAACAGTAACAACTAAAGAAGTTTTAGAACATTATTCAGCAAAACCTCTTTCCCTTCTGTTTCTTAATCCAGAAATTTCTGTCTGTTCTTTCATGTCAAATTATTTACCTAAATTATTAATCTAGAGGAAACTTTATAAAAATTTCCTCATTTAATGAGTTTATAAAGCATTTTTCCAAATGAGTTATTTTTAACCCGGGGGAGGCCAAGTATTTTCCTCATGTATTGGTGAAACACAAAACATGTCATGTTCCTTTCCAGTATGGATTTTTCCTTCAGGCTCTTCCATGAGGTTTGTCACCTTAGACTTACATGTCGAGGCATATGTAGAGATTTTTATTCAAAACAGTGTGATGATACATTGACTGTGTTCTAGCCATACCTCCCATTTCAGCAGCCTACTGAAACTTAACTTTAGCCTTAAAATTCCCCTTTTTCTGTTTGCTGAATATTGGAATTCTTGCCCATCTCTTTAAGCTTTTCTCTTTCAAACTATTTGAGAATGCTCACTGTGACTGTCAGTGAAATGGTATGCTCTTGGAGTATTTTTGGGACCTAAATATCTGAGGCAATCAGAAGGTTTTCCAATGGGTGTAATGAAAAACATTATTTTGTTAATGGTGTATGTGCAGGCAGGGCCAGCCTTATGGCCATAGATAGAATTATCTGTTCTTGGAAGTGAATCTGGATCTGGTCAGGTGAGAAACACATCAGCTACTGTGGAATAACAGCCTGTATAGCTCAACCCTACATTACGAGCAGCTCTCCCCAGATCCTAAATAACAACAATCCATTTGCTGGGCTCTGCCTGAATTATAGTTGCTTTCAAATGGACAATAATATTTGTTGATCTTTCAGTTCTCTCAACTGTGTTTTCCAAAATGACTGCAAGCTGCCAGCATTTTACTCTGCCACCAAATTAGATGAAATGCTCTCCCTGCTTTTTTAAGGACCTGAACTTTGGAAAATATCAGTCTGCTCTCCCACCTACATGCTCTCACCCCCTTTTCCCCATCCACACAACATATGCTTCAGGTCAGGCTGGCTCCAGTGAGCAGCCAAACAGGAATGTGTCTCAGGAATGAATGTCTTCATTGGCAGTGGATGGCTGGTATGTCACAATGCCATGCACAGCAGTTACGCATAGTCCAGATTTCAGTGAAGAAATCACATATTGTCACATACAGCTGGGTCTTTCTAAGGGTTGGACACTGTGACTGAAGGACTGTAAAATAGTCCTGAGATTAAAGTTGAAATTCATTCCCTAATGAGGATATACAAATTCTCTGAGCTGTAGGACTGACCATACAATTGCACTTTTTTGTAAGAGGCCTATTTAAGTGGTGATATTTAGAGCATGACTCCATTGAAAGATAGACATTGTGGAAGTGTCCATGATCATTAGTTCTCAAAAATTATTTAAAAAACCCAAAACACACCAAACAAAACACCAACAAAAAACAAACTCAAAAGTGAAGGTACCTAAAACATTTAAGAAGGCAAAAATTTTTATGAACTCACAATTTATTTTTATAAAAATGCAAATTCATAAGGTTTAGCCAGTCTTCAATATGTCTTGCTGGTTTTGGTTTTTTTAAATATAAAACACAGTCACTCTTCTGATCACAGACATGGGATGAATCCTCCTGGAGCCTGTCACTAGAACCAACTCTTTTGGGTTAAGAGTGATTCATCTTTCTTACCATCCTTGCTCTTGGAATACAAGAAAAAGCAATCCCTGAAGTCTCTTTTACAAACTTTGCTGCAAAGCCCATGTCCTTTGCACTGGCACAGTGACACTTCTGGGCACTCCCAGGTGACAGGTCAGATCTCTTACTCAGTCTGGGCTCTGTTGCACTCCAGCACCAGGATATTGCAAGCATGCCACGGTTCCCCACTGGAAGTACAAACCAAGATTACAAGTGGAAGTGATGTGCACCCACCTGTCTTTCTTATCTTACAAAGACATAAGTATTACAGTTTGTCCAAATGTCCTCTTACGTGTAGGTTACAAACTTTTTGGTGAAGGGCACGTCCTGTTGTTGGTGTTCAACAATAAGACCAGGCTTCTAACTACTGCAACTTCCCTCATCAAGTCTTCCCAAGTTTTTGTAGATTACAGGAAACTGCTCAAGAAGAATTAGAAACAATCTCCTGATGTTCAGATCATTTTTGCCGTTGGCTCTGTAAGGGCTGGTGGTCAGACACCTTGTTGATCCTTGGTGTGGTTCTAAAACACAACCATTTTGAAATACATTGCAGCTTTCTGAAAGTGCCTGCCCAAGGACAAAATAAGGTCATACAAAATCAGATTATCAAAGCTTCACTTTTATAAAGCATTTATTTTTCAATAAGAACCTCTCTGACACGTTACTCTTTCTAAGATTGAAGCACCTTGAAAGATGCTTTCAACATAGATGAGAGCTGCTTCCTCACTGCCAGAGGTGCAGTTTCTCTGCTGGCATCAACAGGCTTTTGTTGCCCATGAATTTTCTCCCTTCCCCTTGAATGGCATCTGCAGCTTTCTTCATACAGAAATTTCTTTTCTTTCCAAGACTATTTATGTAACTCAGAATAATTACAAATGCAGAGATATTCATGAGATCAAATTAGTTTTTAAATGATTCTGCCAGGACACCAAGCAAAAGTGTTTTCAGAAATTATATATTTACTTTTAAGAAATTTGATTGTTCGGACTACTTATTAGACTCATTAACATAATTATGCTGACACAGAACAGAGTGCTTCAGTACCTGTGAAAATGACTAATTAGATATATAATACCTTGATAAACCTTCTAAACACTCTTAAAATGGCTATTAAAAAATGAGGTTCCATGTTAATTTTTCCTTTATTTCACAGGATGTGTATGGTGGGCTTCCTGATTAAATAAAACCCAGAAATAAATTGGAGAAAATGGCAAAAATAATAAATAATTAAGCAGGCATAATCTAAAAGGTGGCAGGAAAGGAGTGCAACCTGTACAACTAAGAGAAAAATGGCAAAGAGCACATGTGATAAGCGTGTCTAACAACTTCAGGAGAAATAACATAAAATATGGGGAGGAAGTATTTCAAGTTATAAAAGCAATATNTGTGTCTAACTACTTCAGGAGAAGTAGTTAGAAGTAACATAAAATATGGGGAGGAAGTATTTCAAGTTATAAAAGCAATATAATAAGAAGTGGCTGAAACTTGAAGAAAGAAAATTAATTTAGGTTGTGCACAAGGAATAAAAATGCTAAAAACAACGACAATTAGACAACAGAAATTTATGCACAAGGAATAAAAATGCTAAAAACAAGGACAATTAGACAACAGAAATTTCTACCAAGAGAGGTAATTTGGGGGCTACCATTAGGAATACTCCAGAGTAGACTAGATAAAACATACACATATTTTATGTTTAGAGTAAATCCTGCCCTAGTGCAGAGTGATGATAAGCTTTCCTAAGCTATTATCTGATTGTCATCAAAAAAAAAAAAAAAAGCTGAGGTGCAGGTGAAGGTGTTTTAGCTGAGCTCTGACTTAGCAAGTTTCAGAGAGTGATTTCCCGAGCTGGATTCCTCCCGGAGTGCCTGAAGAGGGAAATGAAGAATGACAAAGCTAAGCATGGAAACCTGACAGAGGATGACAGACAGAAATGAGAAGAAACAAAATGCAGAAGAAGCAAATATATCTTCCATAGCCATATGCTGCAGTCATGGTGACTGCCTCGCTCCTCCTGCAGACACAGCCTGTCCGGATCCTTGGGAGCACTTACGGACACAGGAATGAGTGTCCAGTGTACAGGCCTCTGGAATTGCATCCCAACAGCCTCACAACTGCAATACAGCCCTCAGCACTACTTCCAAGTGTGCATTAATTACTGGATGTGTACTTAGCTAAGGCAAGCTGTAATTCCATTTAATTTCTATTTTTTTAGCCAAAATCGCCCTGGCACTGAGCAGAGGGTATTAAGTGCTTTTCTCTGGTGTGGAGTATACAGTAGCTCTATTATAAGCCCATGATAATTCATGAGCAGTTTTACTCCTCATCTTAATCTGTGATCTAATTTGGGATCTAATTTTCTTCCATCCTTATCCCATCTCCCCCTACATTATCCTCCAAATAATATACGCTCTCAGAATACCAGAATAGAAATAGAAGCCTATAAATCTTTCAGAAGCATTTATAGAGCTGCTCTGCACTGTGGCATGCATTCAACTGACAGCTGCTGCATGCCTTTGTGTTCTCATTCATTAGACATTGCTGTCTGGATTACATTGGCATAGTGGAATTCTTTATCTCCTAATTATCCTTCTGCTCTTTCACTTGCTTCACAAGGTAGATGCTTTGTAGGTGTATGAGGAAGAATGTCTGAAGTATTTCTCTGGTTAACCAGTAAAACATCAAATGTTCTGCTGAATCTTGTCACAATAAAAAAAATATCCAAGCAGTAGGTTGGGGTGGGTCAGTTTGTTTAGGGAAGGAATTAATAATAGATATTCAGAGGCACAATTAAAGTAAGGGAAATAACGACCTTCCTTTGACCTCTTTATTAAGAGAATTTCAGGTATTTTCTAAAAAAAGCAAAAAAAAGGAGCAAGGTCAACTGGGCAGCATAAAAGGGCTGTGGTCTTAAGCTCAGAGAGAAAATAGCTTTGTTAGTTTAACAATGCTGATCTGTCAGCTGTGCCATAAGTTTCAGAAGTATTGATGAAAACATAGCTTTGAGAAGACCACCTCCATAGAAACTTAAGTTCTTTGCCTTGCTCTAAATACCAAGGACATCACTATGTCATATCTGGTAGCAAATGAGAGATATAAGTCATCCAAAGAAAGGATCAGAGATGTGTTGAATGGGAATAGCTGATGCACTGCATTTTTATTAACTCCAATTTACTAATTAAAAATCCTCCTTGGACAAAACATCAGTTAATTATACTAAAATAACACAGAATTTCTCCAGTGATAGTTTATTAAAACATCCACACATAATGCCATTTGATTTTTATATTTCAGGTCTACTCAGGATCTTTTTAACAATATATGTTGTGTTTATTAGCAACTAATGCAGTACTTATGCTTTCAGCCTTTAAGACTTGTGACTTCTGCTGCAAAGTGAAAGAGCTGTTCCTCTTGGCTGCATGCTAATGGGCACCATTTCCTGCATTGCTTCATGTCTTCAGGGCCTGCTGGCCTCCAGACTGACGGTGGCTGTGTCCCAGGGGATGATAAAACAAAGATGACACAGGGTGTATGACTCTGGAAGTGGCTCTCAAATGGAAGAATGACAGCAATACACTCCCTCAGTACACTGAGCAAAGATTAAAGCTGTTGCTTGTTACAGTGTTAAAGTAAAAATGCCACCTGACCCTCTTCTCTCAAAGTCTGCCTTTTGCCTCATTAAGGCTTCATTTAGGTGCTTGCATTAGCTTGTATTTTCACCAAAAAGTGGTTTCTAAGTGGCAGGGAAGGATGAGGCTGAGCTGAACTTTCTAAGTCAGCCATTCCTGGGGAATGAGTTTAACTCTGTCGAAATTTGTGTATGTCACTATATTTACATTTATGTTCATGCATTCCTGGACCATCTTTATATAGGAGGAGGTGCTGGTTTACTGAGTGGCCACCTTTTTCTCACAGTCCAAATCTAAGCTAGATTCACTTTTCTCTCACTTGTCACAAGGGATACAACTTTCCCATCTTTAAATGCTTACAGATGAGGATGTCTCTCCATTACACCATGCAGGCCAGAAGGCAGAGGCCAGTAGCAATAAAACCAAGACTCTTATTAAATACGGTGGGTGAGCAATGCAGATCCACAGCAGCTCAGGGCACTTCATCCTCACAACTGTGATTTAACAGAGAATTGGCAGGAAGGAGAGGAGACTTACACATTGGGTGGAAAAGGATTTAGTCATGCATGTGGTTAACTGCTGAGTGACACAGTAGAGAAGGCACCCAGCACAGCAAACAGCTGAGTCTGTACCAACCCTGTATGGATGGCTTTAGGGGGTATTTTCAGCCACTGAAACAGTAAGGTTCAAGGGGGATGTGCAGACCAGGGAATGACCAAAGCCAGACCAACATGGCATGTGAATGACTAATCAACTGATGGTAGTTGAACTGCAAACTCAGCAGATTACTCTGTAAAAAAATTTATTAAGAAATACATAACCACTACAAAAAAAGGCTAGGTGTTTCTTTTTTACTGTAGAAACAGAGAATATTATTAAAAACTAAGGCACCAGTCCCTCTATCTTTTGCCAGAATACTGAATCCACCAGGCTTTATAACAACAGAAATGGCTTCTCTTAAGACCTGTGGTTTCTGCACTGAAAATATTCAGAATGTTAATTCATTAGTTGTAGATTATTTTAGCATTTCCCCTCATGCAGTTGCCAAGCCCTCTGGCCAAAAGCACTGAGACAACAACGGTCATTTGGGCCAATGATTACTTTTGTCAGCTGGGTAGTTTCCTTCACTTGGTTAATTAATCATGCTCTGCATATTTCTCAGCCTCAGCCTGTCTCAGGGAAACAGTATGTGTCATTATTGGTGCTGGGTTTATTAAAGGCACAGCAAAGAAACCAATTTGCAGATAATACAAAATTGCAACTACAAAGGATAGGATCACAATATTGTATAATTGACTGAAGGAATTATGGAAATATTTTGCTTTTCTTGCAACTCAGGCATTACCTAGTGGGGCATACAGAAGGACAGGTAAATAAATCTGGGAGTCAGATGGTTTAAATCCTCCAACCTTGTCAGACTGTAATTTGATTTACAATAATTTTGTAAAATTGTCCTCTTACTGTGGTGTACAGTTGACTTTCATACCATAACTTAAGATAGGAAAGAAAGTATTTTGAAACATGAAAGAGGAAAAATAATGAGATATTGAGGACTCAGGCAGAATTATGAAAATTATGACATTATTTTTGAGATAAACATAATATTGTGAGAAAATACACATTTAGAGGCAGATTTTATGTAGCATACTTCAAAATTTGCAATTGCAGTTATAAGTTGTCTATTGTTTATTTGAAATTAGGGGTCAGTCTAAGCTTAGCTTAGCATTTCTTTACTACTGTGAATGCAAAACACTGTGGACAGTAAAACCAAATACATAAAAACAAATAAATACAGAAAGACACTCCTGTTAAAAGCTTGCATTTAGACCTACAAATTGACAAAGGACATAAAAGAATGAGGAACATAATATCTAACTGTGGATAGTAAGTTCAGCTTTTAATGACTTGGTTTTCCTTTCTTTAACAATGGGGGTCATTACTTTGGAAGACTGACAAAAGCTGTACACAGAATAATGTTTGCATTTTGGCAAAGACTGGAAAGATTAAAGGTCATCCTTAAGTTTATATTTGGGGAAGCTCTAAAAACTTAATTTCCTATTTTCCTTTCTAGTTCTTTACCTACAAAGCTACATTCTTCTTTCCATGGGACAGCACCAGTAGCTTTAGAGTTGTGTTTAGAAATGAGTCTTCCAAAACCAAAGAAAATATTAAAAAAATGTGTAGGTAAAATTATCAATATTCATAATTTAATTAATAGACATAGGGGAGGTGGGAACTTCTACTGTTAAATTTGTTCAGTGTTTCCCCTAAGGAGGGAATTTTCAGGTGCTTACAGTATTTTTTCTTAATTTGATCTATTCCATCTAAGGCAAACACATTATTTAGCAATTGTTAAAAAAATATGCAGGTATTTTATTTGAAATGCTCTGGCTGTGCTGTGGTTTCATACTTGGCAACATCAGGAGTGGTCATCTCATGAAAATACACTGATATCTGGACTAAAATCAGCTTTTGAAAATAATTACTTAGGCTGTTCAGCTGGCATTAACTTCTTCCCCCTTCCAAGCCATACGGTTGAGAAGACAGTGAATGCACAATCTCTGCAGGAAGAGAAGTATCTCACAACAAAGAGCTATGAGGATTTGAGAACATCTTTCCTGCAGGGACTGTTCCCAGGGATGCTGGAGGTACTGCAGATAATGAAATTGAATGTGGAAAGTTTATCCTCTTGTCCATCTCTCAATCTTTGTGAGAGTGATTTTAAAATCTGCACTTTCTTGCCCTAGAAACATTCTCTTTCCTGGTGAGTACTGTGGCAAATAAATGCAGAATGGCTTCATGCAGCAAGGAGGGAGAAGTCCAGCACAGGACCGAGGAGGGATCCCGTGTGATGTGAGACTCTGGGAAGCCCTGCTTGGAGAAGGAGGCTGAGGCATCTCAGGAGACAGGACTGGGCGAGGGAAATTTTAAGGCAGGGGAGAGGTGATAATGCCAGAGGGAAACAAGCAGAAGAAGACTTACCCAGCAGAACATACGCCCAGAGCTTGGAACAGACAACATGACTCCAGTTTTAGGTTTCTCTGCTATCAGCTGATAACTGTGAAACTTGCTGTAGAGCATCTTGCCCCTAGCTGAGTGTTGCTCTGTTGAGGAGGGGATAAATGTTCTATCCAAAATTCTGTCAGCTCAGAGAGCCTAGGTCTCTGGAACAGAGGCACAGACTGCAGTAGCTGGATGATTGTTTTTCTGTTTTGCTTCTTTCTAAAAATTGACAATTTCAACTCAAGCAGCTTAATAAATGCAAAAGGTCATTGTTAATGATTGGGTGAGATTAGGTATCATTTTTGGGTTTTTTTCTACTGCTAGCTGAGGATCTTGCAGATGTTTTTATTTTTATTTACATGTTGTACACAAGTTTACATTTCATTTTTTCCAAAGGAACCCAGTGCACTAACACCAATAGATAATTCTTTAATTGAATCAACTTTTGTTGATTCAATTTTGTAGATATATTCATGTATTTATTTATGTGTGGTCTGTGTGCATTTTTATGTATTTGTATATTTTATATTTTGTGTTTAACAGTGGCCTTATCTCTTTTCTTACTGCACATTATTAATTCCCTGCTATGAAAATGACGTATTATTAAATGTCTCACAGGGTTTACTATAGCTATCTGCATTAAAGCATCTCAGTGCTTGACAGTTATTTTGGTCACATCATCACAGTGGTGGCTGAAATGGGAAGGAGCCAAATCCCATTCCACAGAAAGCTCTGAAATTATTTATGTCAAAAAATGCCAATAATTTTCATTATGTCTTTGACTTGATGTTTTGATAATCTATTTCTATATAGTGTGTGATGCATTCACAGAAGTTGCAAAGATATATATCCATAATCAAGCTGAATTGGTGGTTTGCTTCTGCAAAGCAACACAGCCAAGATGGATCTTCTTTACCACAGGGACAGAAGAAGCCAGAGGCAGAGGCAAAACTGTGGGAGTGGCACCTGAGGAGGGCTGAGAGAAAAACATTTTCCTTCCTGAAAGTGTCGGAATCAGGTGGATCCTGGAGAACCAGGTTTGCTGCTCCTGCTGCAGCCAGAGGTAGGGCAAGAGATACAGAAATAACTGATACTTCTAAGAGGAGTTTTATTTCTTCACAGCCACATTTACTGCCCTACATCCACAAAGTTTCTCAGTCACAGCAAAAGTCAGCTTGTCTTTGCAGGACCTTGACCAGGGCAGAGCAGTCAGTGGGGCACAGCCTTTTTGCAATTTCCCTTGTCCCTACTTTTACCCTGCTGATGTGCTCTATGGCCTTTTTTCCATGCTTGAAGCCAGCCCTAGATACATCACTTACCAAACAATGTTGTCTGTGTGTGATGGTTTGTCAAGTCCTCTGACAGCTTTGTTTTGCTCAGTATTAAAACCTATTCATTTTAAAAGGGAATTAGCACATACCTTTGTTAGTGAATCAACAACTCAAGCTTATTTCTTGTAATATTAGCTCATACAACAGGTGTTCCAAATACCTCAGTAAAATTGTTTCATTTAAAAGACAGCAGTAATTGTCAATCAGCTTTCATTACCTGAAGTGCTCACTTTTAAGCCCTGATAAATGTTTTCCTTCTCTCTCTTGCCTAAAAAGCTCAGTTTGGAACATCATTTAAATTGGTTTGTTGTTTTTATCTTTTTAAATAATCCAGTTAAAAGCCTTTTTGCCCAGAGATAAATACTATTCAAACCCACAGGGGTGGCTATAAAAAAAAAAAAAAAAAAAAAGCTGTCAGAGGTACAAAGAAAACTGTTCATCTACCTCATATAAAGACATGAAATGGAAAAGTCAAAAGAGAGTAGTAAGGAAAGGTCAAGGAAACTTCAGAGGAGTCAGATTAGAATGAGGCAGAGGGAAATAAGGTGGGGTGGATGAGACTAGGATAGCTTTACAATGGAGAATGCATAGAGTGTCTTCATTTGTCTAACAGACATGTTTTTATTCAGGTAACTATCTCTTCCTTATGTCTACAGGCCACTGAATTTTTCCAAGAATGCTTCAAGCACAGGATATTATTTTTTTTTTCTTCTCAAAGTAACACATTTGGAACAGTGAATTCTGTAGAGACAATAGAAGAGAGAATCCTCATCTAAAACTCATTTTAGCATATTTGAGTTTGAATCAGCAAGACTCACAGTTGGGGTAGATAGCAAAATAACACTTCTATCATTCTGGTGAATTTACAGAGATAATTCAAACAGGAGCATTAAAGAAAATGGTGAGCTTGTTTGTTCATGGAGAGGGGAAATGGCAGCCATCATTAAGCAAACACAAAGAAAAAGGGAATCAAGCAGAGAGCAGAAAAAGCATAGCAGGAGTGTGAGGAGAGAAGGCAAAGGATGGAATTATTCAGCAGCGCCTCAGGAATATGTTAGACTGAATCTGCTCTGAGCTCTAGTCTGCTCCTTGACTTCAGTGATAGTTGTATCTAGCTGAGTTCTGCCAAATTAACCATTAGAGTTTCTGTCTTTAATAGAAGATATGCCTCCCAATTAGCTAACAGTTTATTATTTACTGGACTTGAAAAAGTGCAACAAGAATTTGGGCTTCCCCTTCTCCTGTGTACTTGAAGGAGCAGAAACAACGATGGATTTGCCCAGACATGCCAAACTGTGATATGCAGCAAGGAAAAGCAGCTACAACCTCAGTACTTAGTACTGGCATGTGGGGAGCAAAAAGAGTTATCATCTTTCCAGTTATTTCCTCCCTGTCAAATAGGTTCTCTGTCACTGACTTGATAGGAGCCCTTAAATGCTACAATTCAAATAAACCCCTTGGGATCTGGTGTGGTGTACAAATCCCTTGCTGGCGTCCTGTCTCATGCATGTTCACTCAGGGCAGGCTCTGCAGCTCAGTCAGTGCAGTGTCAGGAGCTGTACCTGCAGCAGCAAGCTTCAGTCCTATTTTTTAACTTTGCTCAAGACAGATACCTGCAGAGCCTTCTGTAGAGTTGAGTGTATGAGCACAAATTGAACGCTGCAAGATTTTTACAGCCAGTCTCTAAAGAGTTCTGCTAAGCATGTAAGAACATGGTTTTTGGACGGCTTTATAGGCTGGTCAGATCAGTGTAAACAATCAAGCAGAAGCAATGACCACCTTCACATCCTCGAGATTAGTCCCCTGTGAAAACTGAAGTCCATTGCCTAAAAAAACAAAGGCAGCAGTGCTCTTCAAAGAAACAACTGGAGATGCTGTAATTTAGGCAAACCATTTCTTTTTCCAACTTTAGTCTGGAAAACCCCATGAAATGTTAACTGCAAGCATTACTGCTCTCTCTGCAGATAGATGAAAGGAGAGCATGCAGTCACCAAATTACTACAGCATGCTGCTTCTCTTGCCATAGTCTGGTGTTAAATTCTACCCAGCATTGTTTACTGAGGTGCTACACTGCAGAGAACAGAGAGGAAGACTCTTCCTTGTCCAATTTACTTGCTAGCTTTGTGAAAACCTGATCAAACATAAGCTGCTGCCCGAAGTAGGACACATTTGTTTATCTTCTTTGTGTGTGTTTTTAAATGTATTCCTTTAATCAATTCACCTGTTTGCTTAGCAATTGACAGATATTTTTTGTTTTTCTTAAAGAAACATCCAGGTTTTCGTGCTATTGCAAGGTCTGCAAGTTTTTTAGTGGGTTTTCTTTTCTAGAAACAAAGGAATTCCACACTAAATTGGACAGAAAGCAAGGGCTTTAGTCCACTGAACTAGTAAGAGCAATTTTATTTAACTATGAACAATCTGGTGCAAAAGGTAAGTGAAACATGGCCCATCCCGATCTTTCAAGGTTTTAACAGGATTTTCATTGCTAATACTGCATTGAAGAAGAGCTCATTTTTCTGTTTGTGGCTCAGGATGCACAAAGTAAACACGTCCCTAGGAGAAAAAATAATATCTTCGGTGCCAACTGTGAGTCACGGCTGGCTTGAGGAGAGAACTAGTGAGGGAGCAGTGCCATCTACAGGCTCCATCCCTGCATCCCTCAGCAGGGCTGATTAGCGCGGTCCTCTCTCTCAAGCACTGACATGAGTGAATAAAGCAGGGTCTCTCAGTAATCTCCCATATGTATTTGACCACCTGTAGGGGATGCACAGAATAAATTTTGTTCTCCATTATTTCCTCTGTTCATGATCTCTGTCTAGCACGCCCAAAAATCTGGCAGCTCTTCTGAAGAAGGGAGAATACTTTATTTTGGAATTGAAATCTGCAAGGCTGCAATGTGCTCTGAGAGCAAGAGGTTTCAATGCTAAAGGAAAACTCGTCTTTCCATAATAGAAATTTATACAAAAAAAACCTTCAGTGCTGAGAAGACTTCAGATGAGCAATGTGCATCCATGATGTCCTACCAGAAGATTAAATGTCCCTGGCAGGTACCAAGGCAGTGACTATGAAGAATATTAAATAAACAAATAGCACACTGATTTGCTGGATTTACTGCCAGATGTTGTCATGGAGCCAGGATTTATATGTGTTCAGAAAGGAGTTAGACCCCTGCACAGATGGGAGCAGCTGGTCCTTCTATGCTAGGAAAAGGAATAGTCTGGGGGCTGTTTTTTCAAGGAAATCCCTAAATTTCTGAGCTCCTTTGAGTGAGTTCTTGTGCACTGTTTCTTGTATTTGTTCTCTGTACAGATGAATTTGCTACCAATAGCAAGAAGATAACCAAGTACAGTGGAATTTCACCTCACTCAGAGCATCCATTACAGTTCTATTTATAGAAATACCTGAGTGTGTTTGCAGGGACTAATCCTAATACAACACTAAAATCTCTAATACAGAGGAATGAAAAAAAAGGCTGATAAAGGTCTAAACCATAATTAATGCTGAGCAACATAATGGGCTGTGCATGGAATGTTCTTCACTGTAACATATCAGACAAAAATCATGTTACCTTGCTAGATTGTTTCCAAAAACAAACAGCCCAAACTTTAGGCATGCAGGCTGGGAGAGAAGCCTGCTACAACAGACAATCTGAGAGAATGAATAAATTAACCTTGTCACTCTGAACTTACATTACATAATTATAAAAGGAATTGATTAAAGTGATTACATAAATAGCCCTATTGTCCCTTTTTGGGAGAACCCAAATAAGAATTTTCCTATATATGCCCCAGCTCCTTAAACCCATGAGGAGTCTGTAATTGGCAGAAAAGTAGATCTCATCAAAAGTTGTTGGCTAAGAAATATGTGTTTTCTTTCATTTCATTTTATGCCTAAAAGCAAATCCTCATTGTTAGTCATGAAATGGATCAGAACAACTAATCTTAAAAGTGACTTTCTATTTCTCTCTTATTCAGTTCAGGATTTTTCCCTATTATGAGCAGACACAGGTTGGCTGCCCATCACCAGTGTTTTGCACTTTCTTTTGCTTCTTACTATCACATATTCCTTTGGCCTTTGGAATGCCAGCAGTCTTGAAGTGGTTAGTGAATATCAGATAAGCTGCATGATCTTCACATGGTACCAGTTTGAAGCTATTCTTTTTTCTGCTTTCAAAGGAGTGAGAGACCTCCATTTAAACTGTGTTCATTTAAAGGCTATCACACTCCCCCTGGAGTTCTCAGACGACTTCCCATCTTCTCAGATACAATCAGAGGAGACTTGCAATGTTAATCTCAGTTCTCTAATCAAAAGAATGCAAATTTTACTGCCCTATCTCAGTTTGACATCAGTAGGACTACTGATTACTACTAAGGGACAAGGGTTATGCTAAGCTTGCTCTTCCAGGGGTAGAAATATTTTATGGCTTTATGCTGTTGGTAAGATGCCACCCTATTTCCCTTCCTCATCATCATCATCATTGGTAATCATATAATAGAATTATAGAATCATTTTGATTGGAAAAGGTATTTAAGTCCATGGAGTCTAACCATTATCCCAGCATTGCCAAGTCCATCAATAAAAGAGGTCCTCAAGTGTCACATCTACAGATCTCTTGAGTATCTCGTGTAATAGTGATTCAACCACTTCCCTGGCAGCCTATTCCAGCTTTTGACAACCCTTTCCCTGAAGAAAATTTTCCTAATATCTAAAATAAATCTTCCCTGGTACAACTTGAGGCCATTTCCTCCGCTCCTGCCATTTTTACTTGAGGAAAGAGACCAACCCCCACCTCACCACAGCTTCCTATCAGGGAGTTGTGGAGAGTGATAAGGTCTCCCCTGAGCCTTCTTTTCTTCAGGTTAAACATCCCCAGCTCCATCAGCTGCTCCTCATCAGACTCCAGACCCTTCCCCAGCTCTGCTGCCCTTCTCTGGACTCACTCCAGCCCCTCAATGCCTTTCTTGTAGTGAGAGGCCCAGAATTGGATGCAGGATTTCAGATGTGGCCTCACCAGTGCCCAGTACAGAGGGACAATCCCTGCCCTGCTCCTGCTGCCACACTATTGCTGATCCAGGCCAGATGCCATTGGCCTTCCTGGCCCCCTGGGTACACCTGGCTCATGTTCAGCTGCTGTTGATCAGCACCCCCAGCTCCTTTTCCCCCAGGCACCTTTACAGCCACTCTTCTCCAAGCCTGGAATGCTGCCTGGTGTTGTGACCCAAGTGCAGAATGTAGCACTTGTTCTTGTTGAGCCTCATGTAATTGGCTTTGGACCATCAACCCAGTCTGTCCAGATCCCTCTTTAGAGCCTTCCCACCCTCCAGCAGATCAATGCTCCTGCACAATATGACATTTTCTGCAAGGAGTACAGTTGTCCAAGCCATGTGCAGACAGTTTCTCCAGGAGAATTCTGTGGGAAATGGTATTAAAACTTTACTGAAGTCCAGGTAGACAGCAGTCACAGCCTCTTTCTCATCCACTTAGTGGGTCACCTTGTCATAGAAGCAGATCAGGTTTGTTGAGTAGAACCTTCCATTTCTAAACCCATGCTGGCTGGGCCTGATCCCCTGGTTATCCTATTTGTGCCACATGATGGCACTCAGGATGATCTGCTCCTTGTCCTTCCCCAGCACTGAGGTCAGGCTGACAGGTCTGTAGTGCCCTGGATCCTCCTTACAGTCCTTGTTGTAGATGGACATTGTTCCCTTCCAGGCAACTGGGTTCCCCCTGGTTAGGCAGGACTGCTGGCAGATCATGGAAAGTGTCTTGGTGAGCAATTCCACCAGCTCCCTCAGTACCCTTGGGTGGATCCCATCTGGCCTCATAGACTTGTGTGTGTGTGAGGGGTGTAGCAGGCCATGAACATTTACTCTTGGGTTACAGGGGCTTCATTCTGCTCCACTTCCCTCTCTGCTAGTTCAGGGAGCTCAGCACCCTGAACAACTGGTCTTACTACTACAGACCAAGGCAAAGAAGTCATGAAGTACTTCAGTCTTTCCCTCAACATTTGTCACTGTGTTTCCCCCACTCAATGTATCCAGTAAAAGATGGGGACTCTCCTTAGCCCTCCTTTGATTTCTAATAGAATAGAACAGGTTTTGTTGTCTTTACAGCAGTAGCCAGACAATTTCTGGTCTAGGTTTGTCTCTTCTCATTTTCTCCCTGCATAACCTGAAAACATCCTCATAGTCCTTTTGCATAGCCTGCTCCCTCTTCAAAAACTCATAAACTCTCCTTTAAGTCCTGACTTTCAGCCAAATATCTCTGTTTAGCCAGGCCAATTTTGTCCCTTTGTTCATGTTTGACTCAACATTATCATTAGATCACACAGTAGGGGTACAGAATGACCATTTTTATTGCAAAGACTATATATGACCTTTTCCCTAACTGT
Organism: Alaudala cheleensis; assembly: GCA_013398995.1. Lineage (NCBI taxonomy): Eukaryota > Metazoa > Chordata > Aves > Passeriformes > Alaudidae > Alaudala > Alaudala cheleensis. The sequence goes on from VWYE01026229.1 coordinate 235,651, forward strand.
TCTATCTCTGCTAGGGATTTAGAACAAATTGAAATTTAATGTGGGATATGTTTTCTATTGTGAACTACATATATCTGCTCTGGAAGTGGTAATCAATAAAGATGATGTGCCACAATGCTTGCTGAACCAGGACATGTTAAAATTTTGATGCACATTTCTCATTGCTTAAAAATTAATTCTGCTTTTTCTGCCTATATGCTGCTTAGCATCATTTCTGCATTTCCTGCTGCTGTTTTCACTACTGTTCACATATTCCCTGGATGCTGTGAATGGGAACATAGCAACCATTCTGGATGGGATTGCCAACTGAAAACAGCTGAAACATGGAGATATGCAAGAGATTCAACTATTCAGAAATCAAACTGAGGGCAGAAATAGATGAATAGTAGTCCTATTGCATTTGACTTAAGAAAAGCTCAGTGCTTTACTTTGGTCCTTTCAAGATCATAGTACCACTTGTACCACTTTAGGTATTCAGTATTATGCAAAGGTAAATCTCTAATACTAGAACTGACAGTAAATAAGTCGAGTGTAAGCTCAACTTTTCATTGATGAATTGTGGATGTGTTGCAGTGCAGGAATGAAAATCTGACATATAAGCAGGAGCTGTAAATGCATTTTCCATTATATTCAAGTTGATAAATATGCAGCCAACTTCAGATATGGTAAAACATGCTCTGTGGAAGAGGTTTTTACTTATCTAGTCATCTCATCCATACTGGGACACACTGACTCTTACCCAAAATATTCTTTGGATAAATACAATCAACAGGCTCAAGTTTTAAAGTAAGGTTAAAAGAAGTGAAGTGCCCTACCACTTAGTCCACTTCAAAATATGCCTGTATTGAAAAGTCTGATTTCAGAACAAAGAATGAGGGAACAACAGAGCAATGGAGTGCAACAAATAGTAGTCTTTTTTTTCCATTTTATTTTTGGCTTAAACCAGAACAAAAAAGCAAATCCCATTTCAAAGTTCTGAGAGGTTTTTACTGGAACTGAAATTAAATCAGTTGTAGTCACAATTGAACTCAAACTGGCCTAGGGCAAATATATTTGTTATGTGGGACCCAGAGGTCAGATGCTGAAGAATATGAGTGTGGTCCCAATATGAGTTTATAAATCCAGCAATGTTCTGGTGATTTTGCTCTGGTCATTCTCATCTGTCTAATACCTTTTCTTTGGCCCACTTTTCTAGTAATTAATGTAATATCTTTCTGGTTTATGTAAAATTTTCCCATGTGAACTATATAATAAATATTTTAAAATAATAGAAAATTTACAGAAGTTACTTTCATCCTGCTGCACTTCCCAGAGAAGCTAACACTAGCCAAAATTACCCTACCCATAAAGATTTTATTTTATACTCTCTATCAGACTAGAGATAACATTATGAAACCTGACTCAGAAAACAAGAACATTTAGAAGTTGATTCTGCCCCTTTTGAGCCTTTGCAACCCAAGGTGTCATTCAGAGAAGCTTGGATTGAAAGCAAACCAGACGTATGGAAGCAGCCTACAGTCAGCTGAAAAAGCCCTGCACAGACTTCCCTTGAACCTCCCTGGGAAGGAGAGGAAAAGTGGGGGAAGAGTGAGAAGAATCACACCAAGTGTTCCAGGACAATTTAAGCTGGTTTGAGGCCTGATTTCTATCCTGAAATTCTTGCTTCATGCTGTAATTTAGCCAGATACTTTGTCAGAACACGAAGCAGAACCTGAAATCCAAAAATTTTACATAATCTTTTATGCTGGTACATCCAATATTGCATTCTCTCAATGAAATATTTAGAAAAATGCAATTTTGTGGTGTCAAAAAACTTTCTTTTTAGTCTTTCTGTCACTCTTCATAATATGGGCTTGTTTATCAGCATCATTCCTCCCGGACTGCCTCTGTAGGGATATAATGTATTCTGATTGCATAGTGCCTATTCATCTGTAATGCTGTTGAGTCAGTTGCAGACATATTTGAGCATTTGGTAGTTTAACCTTGAAATAAATGGTAGTGGGATGTCTTTTCACCACACCCAAATGTGTTCCTCACTAATCATCATTTTTTACTTCCATTCCCCTTTCATTATTACAGTTCCATTTTTACAGCAGAAAATCATCTTCTTTAAAATATTTTCCATTATCCATAAATAAATAACCCCACCATCATGTTTAATATGCCCTTGTTTTGTGGGGGTGTTTGCAGGGTTTGTGTGTGTGGGGGTGTGAATGCATGTTCTTTCTGAAATTTCATCTCAAAGTGAAGCTGAAAATCTGTGCTTTGGTTCCAGGCAGGAATGCAGCTGCTTATTTCCTAAGGGAAATAGGGAGCTTAACAGCTGCCCCTGCTGCAGCAAAAGCAAAACAGATATTTGGCTTCAACAGCATCAGGCTCTTGCCTTCCTGATGCTGGAGACTTAGAAGTTATGAAGGACTGAGCAAGCAGCATTTCACAAGGCACACTGTGCACACTGGGTGACACAAGCCTGGGTCACTCATCAGTATTTGCCCACACCCACCTGGAACTAGGTGCATCTTTAGGAACAACATCTAGTAGTGTGAACTACTTGGAACTACAACTAGCACAAACATTTTTAAAAACATCCAGAAACACATAATAATTATCCTTAACATCCCTTCTTCTCACAGGGATGCAGTGGCACCTCAGGTAACACAACCCTGTACTGACAGAACTCAGCAAAGGCTCCTCAAAAAGGAGTTTTTGTGTGCCACCTGAGCAATGGGTAGTTGCTCCCTGGCTCATGCCTGTGTAGCCTTTGTTACCTGGAATATGTAAGGGTTAAAGGATGCAGCTTCATAAATCCATTGTATCCCACAGGCTGGAAGCTGGGCTGAATCAGAAAGTGTGAACCCTTGTCAGACACAAAGAGGTTTGAAATGCCCTAAAGAGCTGTGCATAAGGGAATGGCTGAACATGGAATTAATAAGGTACAGGGTCAGCAAGGTAGCAATTCTCCTTACTATAACATATCCTTATTGTTACCTATCTTTATTGTGACTTTACATATTCCTACACAGAAATCTTTCTGGATTTAGGAGAGTAGGCTACAATTGAAAACTTTTTCAATCTACAATAAATTCACATTGCTGATAACTTTTTTTTTTTGTATTTTTTTTGAAATTTACTGCATGAAAAGAGTTACCATGGAATCTGAAAGAAGTCTGCATATCAGGTCAACTGGCAAAGAGGAGTCTTGTCATGATAATGATATATATATATGCAGACTGTTTACATTTTTCTCTGCAAGATTAGGTATTTGGCAGTAATTCAATGAAGTATAATGGACCCATAAAACTGAAAAGTTAGAGGGTTGCTAAAAATGGAAATTCATTTAATTTATGTAATAATGGTAATAAAAGCTTTTATACATTACAGTCTGTAAAAATAATTATTAACCAATAATTTCCTGAAATATTCAGGAAAAAAGAGTTCAATCACATGAAAAAGAAATGTTAATTTTCTGTATAATTCTGTTGTTACTATAAAAGAATTAAGCTTGTTCTGACAAGATTGGTCAAATTTACATTCCTTGTTTACCATAATATTTCTTCAAATGTGCTCCAAAATGTTTAGACTTATTAGTGTGGATCATGAATAAAATTGATTAAATTAGGTTTTTTAGTTACTTAATTATAGTAAATTTTTAATATATGGGTTTTATTTATACAAATTAATTAATTAGAATGGAATAAGCAATTTTGCAAAGTGACATAATCGTGGCAAATGTTTCAATTTTTCAGACTTAGATTGTCTCTGCCCCAGTATCATCTCTTTTATTAGTGTTCCCTGCAGGTGCCACTGAATGTTTCAGTATGGCTTTGTATTCTGACACTGATTTTTCCAGAGTGTTTTTCTCATTGGTGTCTGGTAAATTTAACAGCCAGCAAATGATTGCCTTGTAGGTTGGGTTGACTGCTTTCCTTATAAATGATAAACTGTTTTTAAGCTTCTGATAGCTTTAGACATTTTGCACTGCTCTGAAATGATTGCTTACTGAATTCTCTAAATTTTGCAGTTGTGTGCAAATTTTTTTAAATTTTTTTTAAATAAAAATTTTAGACTTACGAAGTCGATATGGAACAGCACTATCTCAGAGGGAGGAGAGTTTACTAGTATAAGCAGGATGGCTTTGAGGTCAAGGCATAAAATTATGCAGTACCCTAAATAATTTATAAGGAAGACAATAATATAAGACAGTAAAATAGCTTGTTTTAATTTTCAATAACTCTACTTCAGAAAGTCTGTAAAAATTATGAGAATAATTAATCATATAAAAAAAAAAAAAACCCTGAGTATTTAGGGAGCTAACACAAAGCAAAAATTGTCCTGCCTACCTTACAAAATAGATCAAATCTAGTAATGAGCTTAAAGTCTGGACAGTTGCCTGTGAGGAGTCAAATATTTTAATGATGCTTGACAACCAGTCAAGGATCTGAATACTACTGTATTTGATAAAGAACATTCTTAAGATTGGGAGTGTTAGAAAAAAGGGTTCCTTCCTCTTCCTCCTGCAGTAGTCCCGGCNTATCCTTAAGATTGGGAGGGCAAAGAGTTGCATTTCATCCTTCTGAGCATACAGAATTCCTATTTATTGCTGTGGCAAACCATCAAAAAACACCAAGGAAGATGTACAAGAAATCAGATGAGATGATGGGCCAATTTTTTAAGAATACCGTGTACTACTTCTGGTTTTGCTCCCATGTATCTGTGAGATTCTCATTAGCATATGCTAATGAGCATTTCTTGTCAGTCCTCAGTTAAATTCATGGTTTAGGATATATGTATTTATTCCTCTTACAGGGCCTGCAAATACAGTCAAAAGCTGATACTGCAAATTCTCCTGCTTCTTGCTCCCTGTTCCAATATTTTAGTTTGGTTCTAGTGACTCTTTCACCTGCTCAGTTTTCAAAGCACTGCCTAGGGTACAAAACCTTCTTGTTCACCAGTTTCACATTTTACATCTGCCACACCAAGCACAGAAGACTGTTTAAGTGTGCTTCCCAAGAGCAGTGATCCGTTCTCTCCTCTACCACCTTCTTAATGCATTTTTATTTTCCTTATTACAAGTGCAGAGAGGATAATTGTACTTTCTCAGTAGGCTACAGACAGCTCACAAGAAAATTACTGTTTTAAAGGTGGTGTATTTTTGTCTGACAACTGGCACAAGGGCAAGACATAGGAATTTAGATCTGGGACCTGAGAGCACAGTATGCAGAGAGGCTTTGATATGGGTAATAAATGGATGCCCAACAAGAATTCTCAGATGAATCCTCAAACAATTCAGGCAGAGATTGCAAAGGTGTCCCTCCACTTTCTCCTCCAACTCTTGAGCATAAACTAAAGCATCTTTCTGTTCTTCAGCAAATGGTCTGCAGAGAGGTGTTATTTGATAGAACCTTACCAGAACTATGTAGTAAAATTGTTTTATAAGGCCATGTTATTCTACCCTTCAGATAAACAGCCAATGCATGTGTACAGTCATTTCTACACTTTTGAGGGACCCAGCTGGTTGTCTAAGGGACCTCCTTTATTCAGAGCAAGATGTGAATCAACACTTCAGGTGTAAGTGTACAAAGCGCATGGCCTCAGGTTCCCAAAACAGGAGGTAAGTTCTGTCCTAGTTTTGCTGAGAGGGGTTAGTGATCATCCTGTATCCCTGTTAACAGATGTAAAAGATATATGATGCTCCAGCAGAAAAACAAAGCCAAATTAACTCTGCCTCTAAAACAGAGCTCTCAGACCTTAAGGAGAGTGAGGACAAGACCTGGCATACCCTCAGCAATTAAAAGGGGTGCAGGGGATGATGCAGCTCTGCTCCTGTGAGGGGCCAGATCTCATCCCAGTGGAGCAGCATGTGTTCTGGGCTGCAAAAGCCAAAATAAGCTCAGCTATTTCATTATTCCTGCCACTTACTATTTATACATTATATAAATGTATGTTTGTATAAATGCAATACCACCCAAATTAAATCCAGAAGAAAAATGTACTGCAAGAGCATAATATTAATGTAAATCTATGCAAAAGTATAATTTTATATAAATTCAATACCATTATATTTACATGAATGCATTAAATACTTGTATTCTTATAAAGTAAATGTAACTATACAAATACATATATGCTCATCTTGAAATGACTGAAATTTCAGAATTTCATTTTCTACATAATTTAATTTCTCCATAGGACACTCACATAATGACCTGCATTTGAGATATTTCTCTGTATTAGGAGTCGGCATGACAGAATTATTTCATCTCAGATTTTTTCATATGAGAATACAGAATTAAAACTAAAATATTCCTAATTGAGGTATGCAGTTTGATTTCTTTCATGCCTTTTGTGCTCATCATTTGCATTAACTTTATTGGAGTAAAAAGGAATATTTCAAGAAAATTATTTTTTCATAACAGAAAATACAGACACGATTTCTTTGCAATTCAAACATAAAATTTTATTTCAAAATTGGGAATTACTATATTTTAAAATAAATCTTTTAAAAAAATAATAGCTCTCTGGTTTACTTATTTTACTGAAGGACTACACAGTCTGTTTCCTAATATTTCAAGTGGAAGGGAAATGCAGACTTCCATGAAATTTAGTGTTCCACTGAAGTACAGGAAACAGCAGTCACAAAATACTGCCTGGAAAAAAAAAATCAATTCCCTTGTGACAAATTGCACTGCTTGAGGAGAAACCCTGTATTGGTTTAAAACCTGACAGAAAAATACCACAAATTTCCTCCAAGGAGAGTGATTGTGTTTAACAAGTTGCCCTTCGCATCTTTTGTATTTCTGATGGCAGCTGCATCTTCTTTCACTTATTGGAATATGCCCAATTTTATAGAAGTATATGCAATACAGGGAACTGCTGGCTTTATGTATAACTATCAAAACAAATCAGTTTTCAAAAGGCTATTAATTTGGGGTTTTTTTTTAATTCTCCTAGGATCTTTAGCATCAATGTGTCACAGAAAAGTCACTTTCTGTTTATCTGGGAGCTTGTATGACCTCCAGTGGACTTCCTAGGGAGGGAACCACTGTGACCTGGCCACTCTGACCAACATGGGATGACCTGTAGGTGACCATTGATCAAGTCCACATCTGCACCTGCCCTGTAACCCCAGAACAAGTGGTGTTCAACTAGAGAAAGCTTCATTCCCTTTCCTCCCCTTCCCAAGTTATCTCAGATTTCCAGATTACACACTTTATTTATGTATTTTCTGTAGTTAATAGTCCTCTCCTCTAATTTCTTATGGAAATCAGGCAAATGCAGATGTCATCTCATTATGTAGATGTTGTAATTGTGTTTCCCTGTGGACGTGTAAGTCTTTCAGTTGGAAGCATCATCTCCCATCCATCATGCAAAGGAGATAACAAATCATACCCACAATAAAAGAGGAGATTCACAAGGGCCTTGGCCCAGCCTGAGCACAAAGCCAGGTGGACCACAATGTTGTGGGGATTATAGAAGATATCAGCTGCAAGGAGTGTTCTGTGCACACACTCTGAGAGAGAGAGGCTGTAATAGGTTGACCCTGTCTGGATTTCAGTCACCCCCCAAAGCCTCTCAATCATTCCCTTCCACAGGTGCACAAGGGAGAGAAAATGTAAAGAAGGGTTCATGGGTTGAGATAAGGACCTGGAGAAATGACTCATCAAATGCCATCACAGGTAAAAACAGGCCAGAATTATAGATATTAAGTAAATTTGTTACCAACAAAATCAGAGCAGGAGAAGTTAAGTAAGACCTTAAAAATACCTTCCCCCCACCTCTCCCTCTTCCCAGCTCTAGCTCCTCCCCCAGCAGTTCAAGAAGACAGGGAATAGGGGTTATGGTCAGTTCCTCACAGGTAGTTCCTGCTGCTGCACAAGGAGGGGAGTCCTTCCCCTCATCAGCTTGGGGTCCCTGCCACAGGAGACAATTCTCCATGAACTTCTCCAATGTGAGCCCATCTCACAGACAATTGTTCTGCACAGACTGCTGCAGTGTGAGTCACTCTTCCACAGGGTCAGTCCTCCAAGGATATGTTGCTCCTGTGTGGGTCCCCCACAGGGTCACAAATCCTTCTAGGAAACCTGCCAGGAGGGTGTTTCAGCATGGGACTCCAATGAGTTCACAGCCCCCCACCTCAGGCATCCACCTGCTCCAGCTTGGGGCTTCTCCATGGGCTGCAGGCGGATCTCTGCATCCCCGTGCCCTCCACGGGCTGCAGCTGCCTCACCATGGTCTGCACCTTAGGCTGCAGAGGAATCTGAGCTCTGGAAGCTGGAGCACCTCCTGCCCCTTCTTCTGCACTGACCTTGGTGTCTGCACAGTTGTTCCTCTCACACGTTCACACTCTTCTCTGGCTGCAATTGTATCTGCAAAATAACTTCTTTTTTATTTTTCTTAAATATGTTATCACAGAGATGTTCTCAACATTAGTGATGGGCTCAGCCTTGGCCAGCAGTGGGTCTATCCTGGAGCTGTCTGGCACTGGCTCTGCAGGACATGGAGGAAAATTCCACCAGCAGTTTCTCACAGAAGCCACCCCTGTAAGCCCCCATTACCAAATGTGGCCATGCAAACACAAAACAGGGGAAAAGGCTGCCTTCCCTTTCTTATGAAACAAGCATACCAAATATCAAAGGAACTTTAATTTTCCTTTTCCTTGATATAGCCTCAAAATCAGAGCTGAGAGAGGGAAATAGTCTCTATGACCAATGAGTACGTGATGTGCTGGCTTTTCCAAAACAGATCTAGTAAAGCATTAATCTAACCAACAGCATGTTTGGTTCTGTTTGGTTTTCCCCACCAGTGTCAGGAGAGATTCCAGGCTCCAGAACTGCAGCAAAATCTGCTTGTGGCAGAAGGGAGGACACAGCAGGGATGAAGACCAGGCCTACATGGAAGCAGAGCAATGCAGGTGTGTACTGAAGACCTATCATTCACACTACAGGCCTAAAAGATATTTTACTTTGAACTAGCTCTTGCCTAGTCCCATGAACTGCATGTCCACAAGCAGCTGAGCTCACCCCCCAGCTTGGCTTCCACCAGAGAGAACCCAATCCTGCTCTTCAAGACCTTTCCATGGTGTGAGCCAAGGCATGGTAAATGGGGGTGACTGGAAAATCCCTTTCAGAAGTAAGCTCCCAATCCAAGTGATGCTGCTACTCTTACACTGTGTGAAGGCACAGGAGCACTCAGACAAAGCCTTTGTTTGAAAACAGGACTGTACATCCAGTACCATATTAAGAGAAAGAAGAGATTTTTAGGTGCAAAGCAAAGTTACTTGTTTCTTGAAATATCACACCTAAAACTGCAGATATTTTACACTAGTCTGAGGATGGATTGGGGGTGGACTTTGTCTGGGTATATCTATCTATCTATCTATCGTATTTCGCATACCTTATTTAATTCTCCTTCAGGCCTAAAAAATACAGGAGCTCTGAGTGAAATGATTATGTTTATGTGTTCCCTGACTCAAGTAAATTCTATTGGTTCCAATTTTACCATTACTACACATTTTTAAAAAATAATTTTGAGAACAAAACCTAAAAAGGAGATCCTGAATTTTTTCCATTGTTGATTTTTAAATTAAAAAACTTGGAAGAAAAGAAAACAATATGCCTACATAATCACAAAAGTTACAACACTATAGTCATTATCTTCTTGTATTTAATTTTGAAGGAAATAAATTTTACACAATGCTGAAGGGAAAAGAATATGAGCTTGTAAGAACTTTTATTTTTGTTGTGAATTAATATACCTTAAACATCAGTAAACATTCTAATGAAATAGCAACTGAAGCAGTAGTGCATGAAGTTAATATGCATCAAATGACAAACAGGAGATGATCTGTTGATAGGCTGAACCATAAAATGTGTATGCATAATTCAAATTATGTTTAGCAATTCATATATCTCAGTTATAGCCCCTTTTTATTGCCAAGTCACAGATTGTATTTGTTCAAGTAATAGTATCACTTTTTTTCATGGCAAAGTTTAAACAATTCAGATGTCAAGTATTTGATCTGCCTGTGAGTGCTTTAGAAATGAGGGACAGGGCTGGGGGTAAAAAATATAGCAAATATTTTCCTGAATACAAACAGAACAGAGCAACTTGTCACCTTTTTCCTTTTTCTTTTTCTTTTCTATTTTTTTTTTTTTTGGCAATATAACATCAGCATAACTTCAGCTCCTGGAGAGAGGCTTGTACTAAAACTGAGAAGTATTTCACTTTTCAAGTTGATTACTTGAACACTACTGAGACATAAATGCCTGCAATTTAAGCTGTGAATAATGAGGCTACTGTGTATAGACTTGGAAAGGGCTAGGACATAGAATATTTGTATGTGGTAGAGAAAGAACTTATATTTAGTAATTGAGAAGGAGTCTGACATATTCTTCTGACATATTTATATTTGATAGCCAGATAGGGGCAAATTGTTTCTCTTAATGCAAAAAAATCTTGATCTTTACTCCTTCCAGCCCAAGATTTATGACGTTGGCACAAAGTGACTCTGGTCTTTGAGTCTTCATGAACAGCCAGCAGCAAAAATGGCACAGCAGTGTAACAGTGACAGATATCACAGAATGATATGTTCCCTTTATATATCTGAGAACATGGAGGGATCCATAAACAAGGGGGTGAAAGCAGAAGAGGCCTGCATCAGGTTATTGCACAATCATACAGTTCTCTGCTAGTTGGTATAAGAAGTGCACTGAAGTTAGACAAGTATAGAATTTAGATTTCACTAGCAATTTTTTTTTTGTTTGTAGAAATCAACTGGGTCAGCTGGACTTTGAAGAGTCAGTATAAAGGTGGCTGTTATTGTTTAAGTGTTAATGTGCCATGGGGAACCTCATCACCACAGATTTTAAACTAAACAATTTCTCTTACTCTGTGACTTTGAGGAGTCTCTTCAAAGTTCAGAATGCCTGGGAGAGGCCAAATTAAGGTAATATATTGGCTAACTGAAGAGCTATTAACCATGAGAGAATATCCAATGGAAAATACTTTCTAAGTGTGCCCAAATATTTCACCTGCCATTAGTGAAAAAAAAATCCAATGGTAAAACTGTATAAAATACGGAAATTCTGTTCCACAGAGAATTTAATTTTTTTCTTTGTTTTGATTCTAAATCAAACACAGAATTTTTTTACACAATCTGCAGAGGAGCTCAGTTAGAGGAGGATGGGAAGAATGCTGTCTGTCAGCTAAACCTACATCTTGCTACTTTATACTGAAGCTCGTCAAAGCCAAATGTAAAATTAAAAACAAAGTGAGACAAGCAATTTGAAAAATATGCATCTCATTTCAGTGCCTTTAAAAAGAATAATTGGCTACAAAAAAAATGAAAATATTTCCCTTCAAATAAAATTGCTATCAAATGAACACAATTCCTGAAGCTTTAATATTGATAGAATCACACATTCTCAGAGGATTTCACTCTTCTGACTGAGAAACTGCATCTAAAGAAAGGTAGCCACTAGGGCTCAAATATTAGAAAAAATCTAAAAACCTCAGTTGAGCAACATGCCTGTGCTGCCTATGGAAATAGAAGACTTCATACAGCTGGATTGCTGAATGGGCCCCTTGGAGACATTGGACTGTGTAGCCCTGAAAAATACAGTTAATGTACATCATATTTTTGAATATATTCTCCCTCTCTAGAGGCAGGGTATGATTTACATAGTGCTCCAAATTAGTAGTTTAAAAAAAAAAAGTATTAAGCTTATTTGGAATTCTTTTTTGACACTTTTAGTCACTTGGAATGAAATCCTAGTTATGCTGATTTTGCAGGGAGGCTCAATGTTGGTTTTTAAGTACTCATGATTTCTTTTGCCCCTTAGTGTCTATTTCAGCATTGCAAACTTGCATTTGGCCTTCTTAGTCATTCAGATTCTACCCTACTGACAAGAAGAGAATTATTTGATACTGTGAGGACATGAGTGGAGATCCCAGAGCATTATATATTTTTTTTTCTTTGATTATGTGCCCTCATTTTCTTGTGATTTTATCCCTTTGTCCTCTTCTATTTGATTTCCTTGCTGAGCATCCATTGTAATAAAGTGCCATGTTCAATGAAGTTGCAGTGAGCAATTTAAATAATAGCAGGTGTAGATGTGTAGGAATTTTGATTGTAATGCACTGCTGTGAAGAGCTCATGCATTTATAGTGCAGTATATTTCTGAAACCATTATGGCAATAAGCCAATCAACTCAAATGTGCCAGGGGCAGCGCTGCAAATGTATAGAGTTGATGGAATTCATTTCAGTCACTTATTCTTGAGGTAGGATTAGAGGAAATTTTGATCAGTTCATGCATCTCCAATTTGGCCTGCAGCTTTCAGCTCTGGCAGCAGCAGAGCTCTCAAGCTGAGCACAGATGGGGCTGGATAGTATCTGGGTGAGAAGCTTTCAAAAAAAAATCAAAATGCTTCAGTGTGTAGGTGTAGGTAACCCACTAGACAGCATGCTTCCCTTGGGCCTGCTCCTTAAATTCCTGCCTTTCACCATGTTGGAATATGCTGGCTTGTTAGAGGTATTTCCTTTAAAGATAAGAGTTAAGATAAGTTCCTTATCAGTTGAAAATCCTATTGTATGTTCCCCACTTCTACCCTTGATATTATATCTAGCTTCCAGCTCTAGCAATTCCACTACATTCTGTCTGATTTTTCCCATTTCATTTCCAAAAGGAGCAAGGTTAGGACTGCTGTCACTATAAAACAGCCATGACTGCATTTTGCAGAGAATTAGTTGAGGCTATTTGTGTCAAAAGAAAAGGGGTGGTTGTTCTGGGTTCTAGTCACAACCTACTGTGAAAGCTCACTTTCACACATACCAGTTGAGAAAATTTAGGACAGTTACTTTGATAGTACAATCTCTATAATCTCTTCAAGTTATCCCTTATCTTGGAGTTCAAGTCAAGCCTTAGTTTTTTCAAACTACACCTTCAGTTGTGCTGGAGGAATTAGGTTAAAAGTTCAAGTATTGCAGCTGGGAACACTTTCAGCATTTTATGCAGGTAAACATAACATGACTTACAACTTCTGTACTCTGTGAAGCACTTGCTCACCCACTGGACACAATGTTGAACAAGAATTTATTGGAAATGGTCTGAGTAGAAAAGGCCATTTTTCTCAGGTGTTTAACAGCATTTCTTACCCATTGGTTTTAACACTACTTTGCAGTCCAGGGTAGGTGTCTCTCAGATCCACTTCCAACACATTTGCCACTTAGGAAACTCTGTTAAGCTCTTGAAGGAGGTTTTTACTGAGTTCTCTCACACCACGACTGTGCTAGGAAGTTGGGGAGTGGGTTTGGTGCTCAGAAGTTCTGCTGAAATTCCTCTGGGGACAGGAGTGGGTGAAGTGGCACCATGGCTGTGTGAAATGTCAGTCATGCCATGGGCCAAGTTCTGCTCAAGTTGCTTCTCCAGCCTGTAGAAAAATCAGTGAAGTTGAATGAATATATAACAATTGAGAGTCTTGTCTTAGCCTGAATTTACTAAGCTAATGATATTGCTTTGCATTTACTCAATGGATCCTTGACTTTTTTCTGCTTCACATTGTTTACAGGTTATATGTGTTGGTCAAGGTATAGTGGAGGAAGTATAGGTTACACTGTGAAGTTACATGCAGGAACATTACTTTTATAAAGTGCTGAGGAATTAAAATGCACCCATTGACACACCATCATCACATCTCAGTAACCCGCCCCCAAAATTAACAAATGTAGACAAGATGATAACTGATGTAATTTTGGTGAAAATATCTGTGGTCTACCAAAATTTAATCAAGAGATGTTATCATCCTGAACTTCTTCAAATAAATACAGGAAAAAAACTTTCTGTAGTGGTGGAAGTACATTTTGAAAGATGGGAGATACAGCAGTCTAACATGCAAATAATATCTGTAGTAGAATACCCCTAGCTATCATATATTACTAAAAAAAAGTACGTGGGATATCTCAGAAGGCAGAAGCTTAAAATCACTTTTATACTCTTCCAACTGAGAGATTTTCTCAGTCTTACTGAATTTTTGGTCCCTGTAGTTACAAGATAAAATGAACGTGTTAGGTTATCTGATAAAAGCTCACCTGCAAAAGGGCCCAGAGAGACAATGGAGCAGAGACACCCAAATAACACCCTGTCCAGCCAGTTCCAACCCACCCCTGCAGCCATAAACCCAGAGGACCACAGAGGGACAACATCAAGCAGGGGAATATCCCAATTCAAGACTCAAGAGAGAAGGGATTCCTGTCTGGGCTTTGTCCAATGCTGCCCCAGCAGAACCTCAGTCCCAGTGTCCAGGTGAAAACTCACCATGAGTCACTGGGGACAACTCTCTGAGTCATCTTTTGGACTAAGGATGGTTCCTGTCTAGGGGTGGGACACACCACACGATGCAGGGGAAGAACATTTTAGGATTGCACAGGATTTCAATGGGATTCTTAAGAGAGGACTCAAAGATGAGTAAAAGGAAAGGATTTGGGGAGTTTGAGGGGGAAGAAGAGAGCAAAAGGGTCCATTAACACAAAAGCAAGGTCTGGTCAGTGCAGTTGTGTGTCCCTGTCTTGCACCTGATCATCACTGTCTGCCTCTCTACTTATTAAAGTCCACCTCCAAGTGCTTTCCAGCAAGGGACATTCCACCCTCTGTGTTTGTCCCTGTCTGCCTGCCTGCCTGCCTGTGAATCTGTGGTGCCAGCAGCTGGAGAGGGGCTGCATCCCTGGGAGCTCATATGCAGGTGTCCTCAGCTGAGGAGACTGAGCAGCCTCGCTGGATCCTGGACTCCCAGGGATTCTCTGCTGTCCTGCCCAGGCAGGGAGGGGAGCAGGACAGGGCTGGTGGTGCTGCCTGTTCTTTGGGAATGTCCTGGGTGTCTGTCAATGACCTGCACTGCCAGACATCTCTGTATGTGCCCTGTGCCTGCTGGCAATGATTTTTCAGCCTCGTTATCAGTTGGATCTGGGGATGCAGAGTGGCAGCCGCCCTGTCTTCCCCAGGGTGTCAGGTCCAGCATGACACACTCTATCATTATATATTTGGAATTTCCAACTCCAATTACCTCCAACAGAATGACCACCAGTTTTAACAAGTCTGAGCAGGTCTGTTGCTTAGCTTCCTGTACACAGTTCTTTCCTTTGACAGGGCAGATTTATTTCACTTGTCAGAAGAAATGTCTACCTTGAGAGTCCACTGGTCACCAGGATGGCCATGAGATTCTCACTTGGTGCTGGCAGCCACAGTGTGCAGATTTAAAATCCCCTATTAAACTATTCAAATACATTAATACATCTTAATGTACCCTGCCACTTCAGTGTTAGATCATGAAATGTCAACCAGCTGAGTTACAAATGGAAGGTTCTTCAAGTTACAAAGTATAATTTTCAAAACTCCATATCTAAGAAGTGATTGCTCTTCTAAATGAACAACTAGGCACATAGGACTTGCTTAGGTACACAAAATTTATGTGAATGCATGTGCCTGTGATAGTACTGGAAAGTGTTCAACAGGAATCATACTAATACTCGTATGTAAAATATTTTGAGGGAGAAAACTATTAAAACTAAGAAAAAAATCAATAGAGATTAAAAAAAAGTCAGATTTTAAGGAAAACTGCAAGATGTCACAGAACAAAATAGATACAAATACTGACTTTCATGAAGCAGCCCTGTAAGTTACAGAAAATTTATATTCATTCTGCAGATTACTGAAAAAAAACCTATAGATGTATAAAAATCTTAATTGGCTATTCCAGTAGAGAGAGACAAAAATAAGTCTATTATTGAAAAGTGCATGAGCAAGAAAGGAAGCTTTTGATAATGTCAGCATGGATCCCAGTAATTCTTTCACAGGCTTAAGGTGAATATTGAGTAGTGTAATTTCCTTGCTTTTTGGACTGTGCTTTTTTTCGCATTTCTCCAAGGAAGTTTCAAAACAGTCTTCATTTGGGGTTTTTTTCTTTTCATTTCTTAGTATGCATATGAACAGCATCTGCTTTCTTCCCCAGCAATAGCAATGAGACGTTTCTACTGCCTCAGTTCTAAGCAGTTTAATGTGCTGAAAGCACAGTGTTGCACGATAGCAGCAATTCTGCAGAGCAAAATGTTGATGGAAAAGGCAGGCTGCTGTTAGAGGCAATGATGGGTTTATGGGAAGCCCAGATTCCCTGTGAAAGGAGTCGGTGAGGATCTCTGGGAGAATATGGAGCAGCAACATCTGTGTTTCACTAAGCTTTCATGAGAGAAAATGTTCTGGATGTATTTTATTGCAGGTTTATGATGAAACTGAGATGGCACCAATGAATGCATCCAAGATTAGGGATGTTAAGATTTCCTTCACCACACTTTGGAGCTGCTTTTGACACAGTATGGCATAGCAGATACAGGGAGACCTGCTGTGTAGCAGATTTTGCCTGGCTCTACAGCAGCCATCATATGCTCCTTTAATCTTTCTGCCTCCTTTTTATTTTATTTCATTTTTCCTCTTCTCAGCAAAATTCCTGATGTAGAAAAGCCCATGTTGTTTGTGAAGCAAAAGGTCTGAAAAAAGAAATGATTTTGTTATAAAGAAATGCTTTTGATATAAAGCACTTCTTATATGGCAAACAAGATTAGATATTTTCCTTTCATATTCTCTGCATATTAATTCTGGAGGAGCTGCTATGTTCCACATGCCCTTGGTTCCTTTTCCTTCCTTTGTTTAAGGCAGTTTAAATAAGTAAATTAAAATCCACCATAAACTGGAACCTATTTTTTTCAAGAAAGCAAAATAATGTTCATTGAGACAATGGCATATGCTGATGATGCAATGAACTGCATTTCACAGACTCAGGGCAATTAGGCACTGAAAACCACCCACCCACCAAGCTCATCCACCCACTCTGACAGTTTAAGAACAGTCCCACGAGGGAACTTCTAAGTGGTTTCAACAGTCTTATTTTTAAATTTCACAAGTGTCAATACCACCTTGAAAAAAGAAAATGCAAGGGATTTTTCAAATATAACTGCATATAACATCAAATACTACAACCAAGAGGTTAGAAAAGTATAAATACAATCTATACAGAATGTTTATAACTGAAGCTGGAAAATATGTTTTAACTGTGATTATTTGCTATCAGAAAGTGCTAGAGTGATGCAAAAGAAGTATTTATAAAAATGTCTATAAAGGGTTTATTGTGTTATTTAAAACTTGATGACAAGATACTGTAAATGGATCATAGAGGATTATAATTCATACTTTGTATTTTTTTCTATTTCAGTAGAAAATCTGGAGTTGCAGTTCAGGAAAGATATTGACCAAATGGGCGTGTAGAGGAGATTCTAGGGAACATGGGTGACTGAAAGAATCCTTGCAAGAAGCTTTCCACAAAATGTAAGATTAACAGCCTTCAAATATGCAAGGGTCTTCTGCTACAAAGTTTGTCCATGTGGATAGTGAATAAGTAAGGAAAAAGGGAGATTATGCTACAACATAGAAGGGCCAGCTCAGATGCCTGGAAAACTTCAGGGTTTTAAGGGACACAAATAGACTGAATGGAGGTGTCACAGAGTCCCCATCACTAAAATGTTTAATAACAAATTAGACAAGCTCTTGCCATGTATGATATGGTGTGTAATTCATCCTGTCAGGACAGGAGGACAGATTAGATGATCCCATGAAATCCCTTCCAGCCATATGACTATATAGAAGAGCAGAATATACACCCACTGTAATTTATAGCCTGTTTCAGCTTTACTACTTCTCTTCTTATTTTTTTCTTGTCACCTTTACTGTTCTGTTGTAAAATAACTGATGGGAAAAAAGGGTTCTTTGCTGAATTACTTCTATAGTTTATATTAAGGAAACTTTGAGACCATAGCAATTCCTACTGGACTCTTCAGAAGCCAGGGAAAACTAAACAAGCAGTGCCTCCTTCATGCTACCAGTAATTGCTGTATTCATAAAGGTCTCTATGTTTGTCCCATACACAAGGTAGAAAATACTTTCAAGTATTTGTTCCAACATGTAAGATAGTAACAAGGAGGGAAAGACATGGATAACAGAAACATGAATTGCTCAGTACTGAGAAAGGCTTGGTCTGCAACTTTCCTGCTGCATCAGGAGTAAGCAGGGCAAGCTGCTGTGTGTGTGCTTGTCTAGAACAGCCTAACTGGAAGGAGTCACGACTTCCTTTTAGCCCTATCTGATGTACTTCCTACAAAAACCAAAGCACTGGGAGGGAGTGAAGAAGAGAACTGAGAGAGGAAACTGCAGGCATCACCCTGTGGTTTCACCCCAGAGCAGAGCTGGCCTGCAGCTTGGGTGTGCCTCTGGGCACAGGAGGACACACTTCTAACTGAGCTGGACTCTTAAAGTCTGAGCCCTTTCTGAGCATGATTTCTAGACAGAACTAGTTCCAGCTGATGGCCATTAGTGTCTTAAAGCTCAGCTGTATGATGCACCTACCTTATTTCAAAGTGATTAACTAGGCTGTGAGAATTTGACCACAGCAAATTTCAGTGAAAAATTTCTGTTCATAACTCAAAATCTCAGAAATTATAGAAAGAACCTGTTGAAAATCAGTTTAAAGGTCGTAACTTGAGTTTTGGGACTCACTGAAGCATCACTTGAAGGGAACCCACTGAAGCATCATTTTTACATCCCTCAATTTCTGCACAGATTGGCATGTCTGGAAATCAGCTAGAAATAACTTATAAATTGCAGTTCATAAATGCTATCTCAGCCATTTCATCTTGTTTGGGAACAGCTGAAGTTCCCAGCTCAGATGAGCTCAGATACCACCTACAATAGGATTTTGTTCTCTTTATTTTATTTGAGTCACATGATGGAGAAGCAGGATTTCCACCTAATTATTCTGGAATTAGAAATGCAGCACTGCTCCTCAGCTTTCTGGAAGCTCTTGTTAAAGATCTCCTCCAGCTCTGGTTCCTCGGGACACCAAAGTGTACTTGACAAGAAGGAGCATATTGAATGGCTGCTGCCTGCTAAGTTGCAACATTTTGAAGACAGAGTCACATCTATTCCTATATCTTTGATCTGGTTCAGATAGCATGGGAAAAAGAAAAAAATTTAAACCCCCTATAATAGCAATGATAAAATCCCCTTGTTGCAGTACTGAGGTTTTTTTGGTCATTTGATCAGTCAACCCTATCTGCTCATTCCAGTTTTAAAGAGACAAAATAAACTGGATTGTCTCTTCCTTTGAAAAATAGATTCATTTTCTTCAGTTATTTCTTACTTAGAGATGGCAGATATTAGTTGTGTACCTAAAACCTGGATCTGCAGGCCTGCTCCCAGGGTGAATGTAGTTACATGTATAAAAAGTTTTTTTCTAAATATTTTCTCTACTTTTGGAGGATTTACTGACTTTTTTTTGTTATTCCTATTAACCCAGCCCCACTAGAAGAGGAGGATATGAGTTGTCCTGCTGCATTTTGCTGTGGGTATGTGCATGTGTGAGAAGCTTCATTATGGTCTCAGCTGGAAGAAGATAGCTGATGGTTTGCCAAAAGTGAGGGGGACTCCAAAGTTTCACTTCACCAAACTGTAATGATTGGCATTTCAGTGTATAACTTGAATCAAGCCTTATTCTGCAAACTACAAATCCATGATGCCACCCTGCAGCAGGGATGCTGGGATCAAAAGGAACCTGGAGGTCTTTGTGTCTCTCCATCCTCTCCAGACACAGCCCAACTGCCCCAACTAGACTGGATGTTAAATTTCCAGACATCTCTGTTTCAGCAAGGTGAAATTCATCCCATGTGACAAAACAGTGAGTGCTTCTATATAATTAAAGGACAGGCTCTTTTTTTCTGAGCCTGAAATTATTGTAATTTCCCTTCTATAAAACAAATAAATAACATAACTACACAAAAAGGGTCTGTGTATCACATACGCTTGCAGAACACTTGTGAGATTATTTACCTACATCTAGGCATGTTGTGAATATGTAAATGAAGCTGGGCCAATTGCATTACTGACACAAGCAGTGAATATTCCTTATAATAATATAATATTCCATGTTATGAATGTGATTTATATCAACAATGTTGATGATTTCTAGATTTACACAGAGCCTGTTACAGCCCTGTGACCTCACAGAGCTTGTAGATTTAGGAATATTTTTGTCAAAGCTCCTCTGGCAGCCTGTTTGTCTCAGCTATTGAATTTTACTCATGTACATTTTAGATTTAAAATATTACTCTTCCATAATTTAAAATAAACATTGGGAGTCCTAAGACAATATATGTGTTCAAATCTCAAGCTTCATCTCGAAATTTCAAATTTTTTTAGTATATTTGCTTGCACTGTTCAGGACTTTCATTCAGTGAATTAAAAACTGATGAATTGCAATGCTGAGAAGCTCCACTAGGGGAATAACTTCTGTCTGAAAAGAGATGAAAGTGACTGACTACCATAATATCAAGCCAGTATATGAGGCCAATTCAAAACAACAAAATTTAAGTTGCAGAATCCCACCTTTGGTAGGAATGTTACTACTTATTAGGCATTAACAATGTTTACAGTCTACCCACAACAGCAAAATGCTGCAAAGTTTAAAGCAAACTATTAGAAAGCTTACCAAAACAAAGGTTATATATTAAACTTGGAAAAGCCATGCTTTTTCTTATCTAAAGGAAGCACTCACACAACTGAAAATGCAACTTGGTTTTTAAATTATCCTCTCTCAGATCTCTTCAGAAAAAAAGGACATGGCAAGGTTACTCTGCCACATGTGATTAGAAGCCAGTGTCGGGAGTGCTGGAGTGGCAAACCTGGCCAGGAGCAATGGGAATCTCTGCTGAGGAGGGTAGGAATGGCTCTTTGTACAGCACTTCTTCTGCCTGAGACACTCACTGTGGGGGCTGCAGGATTAAATTGCTTGGGAGGCAGCTCTTGGTTAAAATGTCTCTAACATCCTGGAGGGCTGAAAAAAAAAATGGTGCTCCTTAGGAGACTCATGCCTGGAATGACAGGGATAGAGAGCAAACAGAGAAAATGTAAAAATACCCTCAGAAGCCATGTCAATATCTGATCTGAAAAGTAGTCTTTACTGGTACATTTAAGAACACAAGGAGAAATCCTGTGCTGCACATGACAGGGCAGAGCTCCCAGCACAGTGCTCCCAGCACAGCAGTGCTCAGCAGCAGGCAGGGCTGGAGGCTTTTATCTCTGCAGGAGTCCGAGGCAGCTGACAAACAGAGCTCTCACACACTACCTGAGGCTGTGGGAGGGCCAGCTTCTTTACTTTGCTACTTCTTTACTTCTGGTAAAGGCTACATTACTAAGAAGCATCCTTTAATGACCTTTCCACTCTGCCTTCCTGAGCCCTCCAGTGCTTTGTCCTATTCCTGCTGCCCAGGATATCCAGAAAGACAACTCCTTGTGGCCATGGTTGTCTGAGGCTGTCTGACTCAGATTGCACAGGTCAGAAAAGGATCTAGCCGAGTGCTTCTCCTACCCAGCAGAAAAATGCTCTGTAGAGCACCCAGGGCCAAAGATCCAAGAAGTTTTGCTTAATCCTTCAAGCACCGTACGCTGTCGAAGGCTGAGGAGCTCACTCACAGCTGCACAGCTGCCAGTATGGTCCCTTCTGCAGCAGCAGCACCAGTGGAGAGAACAGCAGGTCAGTGGGGATGCCTGTGTCCTCTTCTGTGTCAGCTTCCAGGGCTGGTTCTTCCCTGCTCTGCAAATTTTCTGGACTCAGCCAAAGAATCCTCCCACTGTGACCTTTTTGCTCAGTCTCTGGCTTGTTTTGTGAGTTACAACGTCTCTCCAACGCCTTCTACTCAGCTCCTGGCACTCTGTCCCCACACTAAAATCAGACCCTTCCCCACTGCATTCCAGAACCACACCCAACTCTTCTCTCCCATTCTTGCATAGCTCTCCCAAATTTTCAGCTTTGTTCCTCCTACAAAATTTTTTAATGTCTTGCTTTGTCATTCCTCTTCATCTGGCATATGAAGAGATACTTTTTTTTTTTTGCCTGTTCTCTGCAAAAACCTTGCTAAATTTGTTTCAAATTCGTTTTCCCATTCAGATTTCCTACTTACCACTCCCAGGTGCTTCCATTAGAATAGACAACAGCAGAATGACTGACAGTATTGCTGGTCCAAGAGAAATATGATAGAATACAGTTCAAGGTGGATTTGTAGCGCACATTTTTCATGACAACTTCAGAAAATTGAGCAGAATCTAGAATTTGTTGAGACATCAAACCTGGGGATGTAAGCAGGTATCCCTGAGTCATGAAAACTACAATATTTAGTGGCACAATAGACCCAAGATGTCTCAAGGTAACTGTTCAGCTGAAAATACTGGCCTGTGACCAAGGCTCAGCTATTACAATTAATTGTTAGGAGTACTGCCAAGAAGTCTCTTCTGCCACTTAGCAGAGAAGTCTGAACACTGGTGTGAGTGTTAATGAATTCTGTGTGGAGATGAAGTTGTTTCAATCTGAGGCTGTTGGAGCTCTTTTTAGTCCTTACCAAAGATTCATCACCCGCCACTAACTAATATTTAAATGTTTTAGCATCATGCTTTGTGCTTTTGTGGAAAGTGATTTCTTTGTTAGGCATCCTTGAAAGCTTTCTATCGTGAGCTCATATGCTGCCCAAAAAGAGGGAAACATATATAAATATTTATGTTATAGACATACAAGGTAAGTTCAAAAACTATTGTAAATTCACAGAACATTTACACATGCACAAAAAATATTATTCACATGTAAATGCTCGCTATAGGTGTGCACATATGTGTGTGTACATATAAAAGGATTAACCTATATAAAACCTAAAAAAAGCTCTATTATGGTCTGAACTGATCTGAAGCCTGGACTGGTAGTAAAGATCACTTTACTTACACATTTTTTCTTCTTTGAATTTTTGGGTAGTTCCTCATGGTATACAAGCCTACACAGAGTTATGTGAGCACCAGAACACTGTTCATTTATGGATCACCATTGCTTTTTGGGATGGGGGTTGTTTCTTGCTCGGTTATTTCCCCTTGGTGACGGTGTCAAAGGCCATGAGGAGATCCTTAGTGCCCTGGCAATACAAATCTCCATGATATTTATGAATTAACTTGTACACCTAGGAATGTTTGGCTACTTCTCAAACAATTTCTGCTCCCCATAAGTTTTATCTGGGCAGGTACAAGCCAACAAAAGTGCCCCTGCTCCTTACCTCAGTGAGGGAGCTGTGATTATCCTTTGCGCAAGGTGGCAGCAAAAGAAAGCTCTTCCAACTCTTTCCTCTGCCCCTGCACACCTCCTGTTAAGGAGAGTAACTCCTTCAATTTTATTAATTGTGCTTTTAAAACCACCTGTTGCTAGTGGTTAATATGTCTGAACAATACATGGAGTTACTGATACCTTTTAATTTCTCAACACTGTCACACTTCACTCTCCATTTCTATACCAATATTCCCCTGGGGAAAAGCTGGAAAATTGAATGCAAAGGAAGGGAAATCATGAGACAAATTCCCCCTTAAATCACTGGTTTTCCCTTTCTAATTTCATTTTTACAAAAGGGTATTTTTTCAATTTTCCATTGAAAACACAATGACTTTGGGAGAAAGGATCAAGTCCAAGAAAGAATAAAATAAAATATTTAATTATCAATGCTTAATGCTAATCTTAATAGTCAATGCTTAATTAAGACATTGTCACATGAACTGACAAACTGTGATAGATGTACCAGTGGTACACCATGTTTCAGGGTAATCATATTGTTTTTCAATAGGAATAAGAAGTCTGGAGAATCGGACTATTGAAGTCCCAGTTAGCAGTTATCTAGATGAAATAGAAGTGTGAAGTCCACCCTGCTTGTTTTCCTGACTCTAATCAGCATTTGCTGTTTTAATATTTTTGGAGGTAGTTTTTATTTGCTTGTTGTTTGGGGGAACAGATTTATTTAATTTTCCTCGAACCCAAAATGTGTTGAATTAAATGTTTTACTGCAAATATTGGAGTTGATGAAGCTACTTTAGAGTTGATTAAGCCTCATAAAAAAACCTCCTAATACATCATCCCCATATGGAAGAAAACCTTGGGCAAATATTTAACAACCTTCACAGATTTCACTCTCAATAGAAGTCAATAAAGTCAATAGAAGTAGTAAGAATAGCAGTAAGACTATTTTGAAAAAGCAGGGATTACTCACCTTGAAAGTACAATGTAGCAAATATGTTCTTTATTCAGAGGCATGGTAAAAGAATAGCCAGTCTGCTTTGGATATGAACATTCTCTACAACCTTAAAGCTCGTTTTGATGACCATAACCTTATTCCAAAACCACCACATTTAATAAAAATTACTTTCAGAACTTGAAGAATATTTTATTATGGAATACAAAAATACTATCTATGTAAAAACAATAAGTTAGTTTATTTACAATACTTTACACTATCCTCCTCTGGGACTTCCTTTGCACTGGACTTCTTTTCATTATTTTACACACCTTTACAATTTTAATTATAATTTTGCACAAAGCATTTCCAGAAGCATGTCATCCATGTTCACTGCTCCAATGATGGGCCTGAAGAATAATTCAGCAACCACATTAGCATTAATAGATCTTAACAAGGAGAGAACAACATTCAGCTTGGCAAATCTGGCTTCGTCACCTCTGTGAATGAGTCTGACATGTTCATTTAGGGCTTGTTGTGCTTCTCTCTGCAATCCTTCAATGTACTGTGTACACTGCAGTCCAGGCAGATCTGAAAAGAAAAACAAATTATTTTGTTTACATATTTTTGTTTATAAAACAACATTATTCTTACAGAACAACTCCTAACAGCTCACAGACTGTAATTATCACTCAAGGAAAGAAGAGAATTAAATTGCTAGAGTATGTATGTATGCAAAGTCAACATGCTAAATTTTATTAGGCAGGTCAAAGTCTTGTCATATTGGTGTTCTGGATATTTAGTACTCTTCTTCACAAACCTGAAACATGGTGTTTGTCAACATTCACTTAAGTGTTAACAAATTAGTTGATAAAAACTTTGATTGAAGAATGTTCTCCAAAACACCATTACAGTGGGAAAGACAACAAAAATATCTTTCTCCGTTTTTCACTTCTACAAAAATGCATTGTTTACATTTAAGGCTTCTTTTGACAAGAGTTTCTACTCCAGTTTATAAGTGGCAAGAAGTGCTGACTCCAACATGAGACAGGAAGTTTCCCAATGAGCCACAGTAAGGATACTGAAAAGATAGAAGGTGCAGAATTAAGGCTATATGTGACCACAGAATCATTTTGGATGGGAAAGATCTCCAAGATCAGCGAGTCCAATCATTAACCTAACACTGTCAGGTGCACCACTACACCATGCTCCTGAGCAACATATCTACACATTTTTGAACACTTCCAGGGATGGTGATTCAACCACTTCCCTGGGCAGCCTGTTCCACTGCTTGACCACCAGAGAAGAAACTTTTCCTACCAGAAAAAATGCCTCTATCTTTTTGTATTAGACTAACTCCCAAATTTGACTTGTGTAACATAAGCTTCACCTTAACTATTGTAACTTTCTCTCTTACCTGAGTAGAAAGCAAAGCGACAGAAGCAGGATGATAAACGCAAAGTACCACAGTAGGAACCTAACCATCAGTAGCTAACGGTTTGGCAGTGAGAGCTCCCTGTCCCACGTTCGCAGGGCACTGCCACGCTTGGGAAGTGCTATATCCAGCCTGCCAGCTCCATTACAGGTGAGTCACCGATGTGATGCACCCTTGGAAGAGGTGCATCTATAGGAGTCTCCACAAAGAGAGACGGCAACAAAAAAAACAAAAAAAAAAAAAACAAAAAAACAAAAAAAAACCAAACCAAAACAAAAATAACTCCCGATCATAAATGCTATGCCAAAAGCCTCAGCAGCATTTTGTTGCTGGAAGCCCTGAGCCTTCCCTTGCTCTCCGGGGCAGACCCGGGCCGTGGAGTAGAGGTCTCGCTGCTCCCGCTCAGGAAGACGAGCAAGGAGCTGCTGCTGACCACCAGCTTTCCCTGACCGACTGCCAGGCGCCTGGAATTCGCTTTGTCCATGGAAAGCATCAGTGGAAAGCGCCAGCCCTCAGGACCCCAGACCGAGCCGGAGCCGGACCCACTCCCTGCCTGCGGCCGGGTGTTGAGGAAGGGGCAGGAGGTAAAACCTTGATCCGCGTCCCTCTCCTCCAGCACCTTTTCACCCTGAGAAAAGCCCCGGGTCTGCCCCGCTTCCCTGGGGACACAGGCGGGCTCTCCCCGCCCTCCCCGCTGCCCTGCGGCAGAGACCCCGCTGCCCCGCCCGGCCACTCACCCGGGTTGAAGAGCACCGTCCCCTTGAGGTAAGCGTACTCTTTGGTGCTGATGTCCAGGCTCCAGCACTTGGCCAGGAAGCCCTTGATGGCCTGGATCTCTCCGGCCGAGGGCGGGTGCGGGCCGTGGTGCGGCCGGCCCGGTGCCGGTGCCGGTGGCCGGGGTGGGGGCTGCTCGCCCTGCTCGCCCTGCTGCCGGGCGGTGAGGATGCGCTGCAGCATGCTGGGCTCGGCGCTCTCCACCGTCTCCAGGTGCACCCGGTCCTGCGCCAGCCCCAGNGTACCGCCGGCAGACGCGCACCGCTCGCCCTCTGCCCGGCTCCTTAACTTATTTATAGCCGGCGGGGGTGTGTGCGTGTGTCTGTGTGAGTGTGTGCAGCCGCAGGCGCTGTGCCGGCGGTTCAAAGGGGCAGACACTCTTTACTGGCTGGAAAAGAGGCGGGGGGGGGGGGGGGGGGGGNATACAGGCGGGCTCTCCCCGCCCTCCCCGCTGCCCTGCGGCAGAGACCCCGCTGCCCCGCCCGGCCACTCACCCGGGTTGAAGAGCACCGTCCCCTTGAGATAAGCGTACTCTTTGGTGCTGATGTCCAGGCTCCAGCACTTGGCCAGGAAGCCCTTGATGGCCTGGATCTCTCCGGCCGAGGGCGGGTGCGGGCCGTGGTGCGGCCGGCCCGGTGCCGGTGCCGGTGGCCGGGGTGGGGGCTGCTCGCCCTGCTCGCCCTGCTGCCGGGCGGTGAGGATGCGCTGCAGCATGCTGGGCTCGGCGCTCTCCACCGTCTCCAGGTGCACCCGGTCCTGCGCCAGCCCCAGCAGCAGCAGGGGCGCCCAGCAGCTACGCACCAGCAGCAGCTGCTCCTCCAGCGGCAGCTCCTGGAAGCAGGGCACGTTCTGCACGAAGCGCAGCGTCTTCACCAGCACGGCCGAGGCCGCCTTGCAGGCCACCTGCGGGCTCCGCAGGGCCACCCGCCGCCGCGACCCGCAGGGACAGCCCCGCGGCGCCGGCCCGGCGGGCGGCACGGCCNAAAGAAAAAAACAAACCCTCCTCCTCCTTCCCTGAGACAGCGATACCCGGGGGGAGCCGGAGAGCCGGCCGCCTCTGCCCTCGGGCTGCGGCGTGATGAGCGCTAATTGCACCCTCCTCGCCTCTCGGGATGTCCCTTCCCGGCCCCTCTTTCCGAGTCCCAGCCTGGCTGGTGTTATGCCGGGATTCTTCGAACAGGACAGGGCAGCTCCAACCGCTCTCGTTTTACCACCGCAGGGAGCAGCTCCTGCCCCCGCCACCCCCGCGGGACCCCACGGAGAAATGACAACCGGCCCCGCTGTACCCGAGAGGTCTGGGGGAGAAGAGACAAAGGTGAATTGGTGTAGAAAGGAGCCATGAATTGGTCCAAAAATGACATCGAGGATTTTTGTGTACGCCTGCCCTAAGGAGTGATGCCTTGTGTGCCAAATGAACTCCTCAGTGCTGCCATGCGGGGAGGGAGGATCGGACACGTCCCTGCCCAAATGGGCTCTCTGTGAGGGTCTCAAACAAGGCTCTGTCAGGGTACCCCGAGGCTGGTGCTGCTGCAGCACCCAGTGGGATCCCCCATGGAACCACTCCCATTAATAATTCCTTTGCTCTGCCTTTCAACACATGGCCCACCTTTCTGATGTCATGTTGTTCCATCCATTTTCATTATCCCTTCAGGCTCTGCTTCTCCATGAATTTCTCCTCGGAGATACTTTTCTGTGACCCCTGTCCTCCAAGTGGACTCCCAAGGAAGGAAGCCTTCCATCCTTCCAGGCTGTGCTGTTTACACAGGAGGGACAGGGGAATAGTGATTGTCCAAATGTGGACTCTTAAATGAAAAATAAGCACCTTCTCAGCTGGGCTAAATGAAAGGGTGCAGCAGAGCAGAGTAAATAAACACTACAGAAAATAAAGTTACTTCTGTCTGCTGCATATGGGCTAAAGTAGAAACATTTTCTGGTTCATGTGATCTGCAAGAACCTTGACAGAGAATTAGAGAAAATAGCCAGTTTTAAGCAAAATCCTGCACCTTCTCCACCAGTATCTGCTTCAAGAGAAAACTAAATCTTCTTGAAAAGCTGCATTTTCTTACCATAAAGGTGTTTGTTTGTTTGTTTAAGCAAATACCATTGAGTGCTTTGGATTTTGTAGAAACAAAATTATTTGGGGCTGGATCTTGGCAATTGCTTTTCCCTGTGAAATACAGTCTTTTCCCTCTAAGTGTTACTTCACAATTGGGCTCAGAGGGGATATTCTACACAAATGGCTTTTACAAATGGCTTGTGCTTTTTGTAAGGCACTTTTCATACCTGCCTCAAGTAAACCTTGTTTTCCAAATGCAAGCTGACCAAAATCTAGCTTACACTTTTGGTTTTACCTATGAAATGCATTTTCTTTTCCACAGACCCAAGCATGAGAAAGACCTTTATTGGCTTTGCAGCAGAAGAGAACTGCTACAATGCAACAATTAAGTGATGTCGTAAGTTGGCTGACAGGCCAGTGCTTTCACCAAACAACCTTTAAGAAAGAAAAGGTGTTAGGTCTCCCAAAAAAATGTACTAACACTAAATATTACCAAATTTTTCATTTGGCAGATATCACCAGTAATGGGAAAAGAGTCATTTATTTGTCTAGAATATTTCTCTGTCGTTCCAGGTTGTTTCCTGTTATAGTCATCAGTGTTTCCTCAACATTAGGATTTTAGTTGGCTTCTTCAGCCTTTTTAGTCTTTTTCCTTCTTAGCTTTTTTGGGGAGGGATTCAGAGGTAAGTCTCACCAATTTTTAGAAAAAGAGCATCTTTAAGCTTTTAGTCTTCAGTAGCGTTTCTCCTATGAGGTACAGGTTAGCAGTCTGACTGTGGAATCTAGATGTGTTTTTATGAGTTTGTAACTTGGAAAAAATCTATGGGAAAGCACAGAACAGCTGAGACTGGAATCACTGCCTTTGCAGTTTTGACCTTGGACTCCAACTGTGGGAATGTTCTGCTTTTTATGGGAGGATGCTGCTTACAGAGGGCTATAGACAAAGGAAATACTTGTAAATATAACTTTTATACCAAGTCCACAATAGATTTTTTTCCCTGATGTAGCAATATTGGTTGCAGGCATTTAATTTTTCAAGGTATTTATTTTTCAAACAAGCCTCCAATGTAGATGCAATTCATTTGTATTATAATGATTTTGCTGGCTCTTCATTTTCTAAACAAACTTATACAAAAAAAAACTTTGTCTTTGATAATTATAGCAAAATGTGTACCCCACATTGGAAGCAAAACTTGGTTTACTATTCAGTGCCAGAAATCACATTGCTGTCATTATAAGTGTACTTCCTTCTCTGACAAGTGCATGTAAAGACTCTTTTCTCTCATTCTAATTCTCAATGTATTCTGATATACATGGAAGTTTATAGTATTCAGGATAGATCATCTCTTTCCCAGCTAAAATATTAAGAATATCCTATAAAGATTTATTTTTGTTTTTCATGTTGGTTTTTGTAAAGTCTCTATTTAAAAATCTGGGTTTTGCCTGTTTAGCATTCAAGCTAAATTAACAACAAAGCACTCTATTCACAACCAAAACATCTCACAGAAATCTGTTTGATGGAAAATGCATGAAAACCCTTTTAGAATAAAGTGGAAATGCCCAGTTTCTGCTGGAAGATCTGATGTTACATGGATATTACCAAGCTCCTTGTGGTACAGTCACAATAGGTTTACAAGCTTCCAGGCAAAGGATTACTTGTTTGTATTGTTTGGGGCTTTTTGTGATTGTTTTTGTTTTGGGTTGGTTTTGTGTGTAGTTACAGGGTTTTTTTAACTCAGACAAAGCCTTGGATATGGAGGTGATACAGTGAAGTCTTGGCAGCCTCACTCTCTCATGTTGCTGCTCAGTGTCTCTGTATCACTCATCTGGTAGCACATTTGGTTCTTGGCCAGAGGGCAAGACTTCAGTTTCAGAACAAGACCAAACAAGCATTTGTTTTTATGCCATCAGTGCTTCAGTGCAGCATTAGCTTGAGAAAAGCCTTTTTTCCAGTGCAGAATTTGATCCTGATGCCCCACAAATACACACTATTCCTTTTAGTATAAGTGTTGAAAAATAAAATTTGATTTTAAGATCAGATGTAAACCAGACTCAATTTGGTGATTAGAAAAAGAGAAATTAACTCTTCTCTACAGAAAAAGTTTAATGTGGAATATTGATAAGCAATATCTCTTTTGAAAAAGTAAATGCTTTATTAAAACAAGGTTGGAATTGAAATATATTGCTGCTTTTCATTCTTTTCTCATTGTGCTTGTCCCTTCATTAGACTGATCACCATTCACATTTCCGCTATTTTTTTCAGGGGTGTTTTTTTGAAATAAGTGGGGATTTAGGGAAAAGTAGTTCTACCTGTGTGCTGTACCACATTCTCCTGATGGCACTACTGTCCCCTTCCTGGATGGGCAATGGATTCCTTAAGAGGAGCACACTGAGAGCCTGAGGCAAAGGTAGTTGAGGTGGACCCAGCTGAGAGATGCTGACCAGAATTTCCAGAGCTTTTCCAGCTTCCCCAAGGCTGTGATTTGACAGTGTTTCTGTATCCCACCACCTGCTCACCTAACAGTATGTGCTTGTTCTGGAGCAGGATGAGCATATGGTGGCATTTTTATTGAATTAGCCAGAGTATATAAAAAGGAGTTTATCCCAGGTTTAGACCTTCCTGCCAGCTGCTTGAAAGCAGATGATGTCTTATCTGGTATAATGGTGCAAAATCAACCTTTTAACATATCTTACAGACACATGCAAAAGGGAATATGCTATTGTTGTTGTCAGATCAGTTCTTTGTAAAATGTGGCCATGGCAATTTGGATAGAGAAATAGCAATTCTGAATTTCAATTTACTCTTATTGGACCATTCACTTCACTGTCATATTTCCACTGGAAGATAGCAAATCTAAGAGGCCTCTCTTACCTCAGGCCTGGCCTTTTTTTCTTCTACCCATATGATATTTTACCTTCGCTAATGCTA
Organism: Alaudala cheleensis; assembly: GCA_013398995.1. Lineage (NCBI taxonomy): Eukaryota > Metazoa > Chordata > Aves > Passeriformes > Alaudidae > Alaudala > Alaudala cheleensis. The sequence goes on from VWYE01026229.1 coordinate 266,970, forward strand.
GGTTATTCTGTTAGAGTTAGCTAGGTTTTGGGGTAGGCAAAATTAGGGAAAGAAGCAGACTCGTGAACTTTTTACAGTGAAAGGCACTCAGTTGTTTCCAATTACAAAAATATTAATTGATATTTGTGGTCTGTAAAGAGCTGTGGGCCCCAGCAATCCAGAACTGTACATTCAGATATGCTATTGGGGTTTCAGTGTTTAGATCTGAGTAATAACTTATCTTTTGGTCCAGAGTGGGTTCATGGGGGTCCCAAACATCTGCCAGTGTGGAATGCTCAGGATGCAGTCCCATAATCCCTCCTGAGCCAATCTAACAGCTCTCTGGAGCTGAGAGGGAACTCCCACAGAAGTGTTGCTGCTGCTGCTTTCCTTGCCTCAGCTCTGGCACACACCAGATTCTTTGGTGAACCAGATCTTCTTTCTAACCTGGTAGCATTTTTGTGACAGCCATCACAAGAAAAGTAGCAGAGACGTGAGATACCTTGAAATGTGTTTTCCATGCTTTATTTTACCCAGTGATACTCCTGAAGTTTCTGCCCCACCTGAGAAGTTGGAACACTCATGAGACAGCAGAATTGTGCCTGGTGAGTCAACAAGAAACTAACACATCAAGGGGAAAAAATGTATCATTTTCTGCTAATTGAACTGAACTGAATTCAGCTAGGGCTAAAATGAGTGCCAGAGCTGGTGGAAAGGTGAGGTCTTACCACCCTTCCAGGAGAATGGGGAAAGAGCAGGAAATTCTGCTGCAAACCAGTATTCCACTCAGCCACCAAGTGGAACTGCTCCCTCAGGAAGGTAAAGCCCTAAATCTTGAGAGCAGAAAATAATAGGTGGTAGGAGAGGGCTTGCAGCAAGCTTTGGTTTTAAATTATTCCTTTAAATATGATGCAAAATTGATCTGTACTCTTGCTAATGGCACTTGAATAAGGGAATTGTGTTATAAAATATTAGCGTAGAAATAGCTGTCAGTTACTTACCTTGAAGAACACATTGCTGATACAGAATAACAGATGGGTAACAGGCAAAAAGCTCAATTAAGTTAGATACTGTTCAAGGTTGTGGCTTAAAGAATAAAAAACATTCTGGCTCTGCAGTGGCAGGAGGATACTATGTATCCATTGCACCAATTTTTAAGGTTCTGTATGTTGCTGCAGCTAATTGTCTGAGACTGGTGAGTTCGCAGATACACTCTCATTTGTGACTAATAGCATAGGATATTCTGCTAACAAAAATTTACATTCAGATAGGCCTACAATTTGACATGTATTTTATCTGAATATTGAATAGTGCAGGTTTTTAAAATCTGTACATCTTTCTGTGTGTTTTAATCCAGACATATTTCATTCAAGCTGGGTATTTAAGAATACTGTCCTCTGGTGAATCAGTGATAAAATTTCTCATTAGATCAAGTTTGCATTATGGTGTTAAAACTATATTTCTTTCTTTTTTATTATTCTTCAAACATGAGTCTGAAAGGTACATATTTAATTTAAAGCTTCACCTATAATCTGTATCAAAAATACTTACGATCTTCAAACAACTTCAGCAGTTCCTTGCATTCTTTGCTTCAATCACCGTTCACCAGGCTTCTAAATTTTCTACCCATTCTGTAGCTAACAGGGAAATCACTTGGCATTCTGTTCTGCTGGCAGACAAGACAGACTGCATCTTCAGTTTTGTCAAAATAATCACGTTAGCTTAAAAATCCTAGAGAAAGGATTTTTCTAACCTAGATCTTTTCAACACAAGCGGATTAGGGAGTGACCCAGCAGCTCTGCTGGTACATTCCGTGTGCTCGCAGTCATTGATAGCCCAAAGCACAGCGGGAAGTGCTAACATCCTAATCTACCCCAGCTGCAGCCAGACAGCATCCTTGGCTGGGCTGCAGCTCAGACACCGAGGCTGAGGGGGACCATCACCTCCCCTCTCTGGCTTCCTGAGGGCACTGTGAAACACGGAGCTGCTGCTGCTGACTGCACTGCAGCCTCTGCTCTGTGCCTCGGCAGGACACCATTCTTGGTTTGCAAACCCAGTCCAAGACATTAAAGCCCACCAGTCACTGGTTGTTTATCCAGGTTGTTGCCACTCTTACTGTATAAAATTAGCACTGTGGTACTACTTTCCAGATTCAGCTTATAACTTCTAGGCTCCTGATGCACATCTCCCTATTAATTTAAAATCACAGGAATAATCCCTGTCAATACTCACCTTTTTTAAAATGAGTAAAACTTATCTTGCATCTAATATCTTATAAATGGCTTTCAAGCTAAAACTTGAAGGTATTTTTTCTCTTTGTTTTTTAAATATCCTTTGTGGCCATTGCAGAACTTCTGCCAGTTTCTAAAAGCCTTTGAGGTGTGGACATCAGACCTTTACTGAAGGTTCCACTCATACTGTTTTCACAGTGCCAGAGAGAGATATAGTGACTCCCCAATTCACATTCATTACTTTAGGCTCCTGCATTAAAGAAACATTATACTTTTGGGGTCATAATTGCACATTGCACTGGGCACTCATGTCAGACTGCTCCTCTTCTGTGACATCCTACATAGTTTTCTAATCTTTCAACAACAGAGCTATATTAGAGGTGGGATATCTTTCTTGGTTCGATTCTATGTTTGGCTGCATTATGAAATGTTCCATGAGAACAGGTCCAGCAATCCAAGGGAGCTTTTCTGGCCTTCAATTACTTCTCCTTGTCACCATTGATACTCATCTTCATCCATGAATGCCCACATATCTCTTGAGTTGGAGATGGAAATATTTTCCTCAGTATCTGTGTTTTGTTCATTGTAATTTTGTAAATTGCTTAAGTCGCTTTTTGCTATTGCATAGTGCTTATGTTTTAAATGATATGTTGTGTCACTCAGAAAAATGTCTTACCAGAATTATAGAAAATGTTCTATCTGAGTAGTTATTTTTGGCCTTACCTAGACAGAGTTGAATATTATAGTTCACTATTTAAAAATTTTTTTTAGATTCCTCATAACTGAAAAGTTTCATGTAATGTATTATGTTAAAAAGATGCACACAGTATTTTCTGATAAAAAAAAAAAAAGAAGAGAAAAATTATGAGTTTGAATCTCCTCTTGTCTGAAGACTTGAGTGGTAAGAGTTGCATTTTTTAGGTCCACTTCTTGAAACATTCTGAAACCTCTAAATACTGGGGTAGTAACACTGAAATCAATACCATAAATGTCACTGAAAAACTCAGACAAATCAAGGATCATATGCTGGTTTAGAGTTAATTGTTCAATAAGGATGTCATAGACAATCAATTTAATAATGTTTAGGTTGTTCTGCCTTGAATACTAATCAAGTAATAGAGGAAGCACATTGGATGGTCATAGAGTAGCCATAAGATGTGACACAGAAAATAAGCATGTAGAGGAAAACCATAGCTTAGAAAACCAGAAGAAATTTTGAAGTGATGAAAAATAAAGAAAGGAAAATGAGAAAGAACTGAAAATACAGAAAGGCCTGCAGGAGATAGAGACCTTTTAAGAATAGATATAATTAAGATAGTTGGTCCCATAGAAATAGGAAAGATTGATAAATACTTTTCCCTTTATTCTCATGCAAATCATTCTTCACATAGTTCTCTTTTTTAGTGAATTTTCCCCAAAATGTGATTATTTTGCCATTTCTTTACTTCCTCTATCATATCAAAGCATGTCCTTCTAAATTTTGTCTCTGAAAATCTCGGTTCCTTAGAAGAGGCAGATTATGAATTCCATCTTTCACACTTTTGTCGTTTATTTTGGTTACTTGTATGCACCATGCAGAGGGGGCCCACCTCAGAAAAAAACCCACAATGTCATAATTGACACTTTGTATCTTTCTTTCATCCAGGAACAAACTCAATCTAAATCTTCCACTTTTTTCACAGTCAAGTTTTCTCTGCACACCTGTAGCACATCATTGCCTTGTCCTTTTAATGTCAGAACTGCAATAGCTCTGAGAATTGAAGCTGCTGCTGATTGTAGATATTAATATTTAAAACCTTCAATTACATGAGGGTTAGTTTGAATAAAACCATCATGCTTGATTTTGATCTGAAATATGACTTTTTACTTTTTACCTTTTTAGTTTTTTATTAATTATGTTCTTCCAATAAAAGTTTCCACAGAAAGTTCCCATAGAAAACTTAATTTGATATTTTGCAGCTTCTTTTTACTTCTCCTGAAGCAAAATTGTCTGTTTTTCTTTACTAAACTTGGCAAGAGTTAATGCTTTACACACACAAATCCCAGAAGTTCCCTGGAGACCCTTTTTCCCATCAGCCTCCTTCTCCTCCACCTCCAAAACCTTTGTCAATTCCGGTCTTTTGAAAGTTTTGGGCACGGCCAGCCTGAATCTTTGACACTCTTTCCTGCTAAGGAAAGAGGGCTTAACTTGGAAGCAGGTCAGACTACAATTAAAAATGTGTAAAGGAAAATTGCCTTACTGTAACAGAACCTGGTTGAGTGAGTTTTTTCCAAGGTCTTGCTTAGCAAAGGATATAAAGAGTCTGAGCCACTGCCACAGTATATTGAACTCCTGTCTCCTGGCATTCTTCTCTGATCACTGGAATTACACCAGTGTCATGGCCTATGTAAAATTGTGGTTCCTTGGACTGTTCAAAGAAAATCCCCTAAGGTTTTTCCATCCCACAAAATTAAACAAGAGTAGTTTTATTGAGACTAGGAGGAGTAGCAATGACATGGTGGAAATGACAGTCACTTTCCAAGTCCTCTAGGCTGTCAGCTGTATCACCTTCATTCTAATGGTTAAATTAAACCTGCAGTGGCTTCACGCCTTCATTTTGATGAGTAGAGATACTCTTAATAACTTTGATTTATTCCCTGTGATAACTACAACTCCTGATGTTATGAAGTAACAGAAAAAGGAAACCCCATGTGTTCCCAGCATATGGAGCCTGTGCTGTTCTCTGAGACTGTCATTTGGTAAGGATGATACACCCCTAAAAGAAAATTAACAGTGTTTTCCCAAAACATTTAAAAGCTGAGGTGATGTTGCTGAAGCACCATCATTTCACATCTCTGTTGCTGACACAGCTTGTGTAGAAACAGTTTTAATAAAGTCATTACAGGGTCAATGGAAAATCTCTGTACATATCTGAAGTATTTTGAGTGATTTATGTAAGTCCATGGATATTCATTATGATGATATTCTTCCATGATTCCATTGACAGGCAGAGCAATGTCACCGGTAATGTCCAAAATAAATTATATCACCATAAAGCTGGAACTTAAATGCAACAGAATTAAATTTAAGGTAACTGTTAAAGTCTGACAATTAAGGAAAGTTAGAGGACATATTTCAAATAGTAAATTGCCCTGCTCTGGGTAAGTGTTGTCATTCAGTTGGCTTTGTGAGACAGGAACAGAAATGTCATCTGTAACCCGTGCTACAAGTGCAAGGAAGGGAATATGCAGAGAGCTACTCTGAATTCTCTCACCTTGCCTGGTTTATAGGTACTTTGTATCAATACACTGTTTTCGATGCCCTGTGTCTCTGAGCACTTCAGTTTTCTATATTAGGTATTCACTGTTGTCTATAACCATCAAAAGATTCTTCAGTGAGGGTTCATGTGTAAGTACTCGTGATTATCCCCAGCAATTGTGCAACTGGCCCCAGTGAAAATAAGGAGTGAGCATGGATTTCCTGATATGGTCTGCTTTTATATTGCCATTTATGTGGAATGATGATGACTGAAGCCTGAGATGTGTGCCATTGTGCTTAGGGTGTCTGACAGTAATAAGAGACTGTCAGCAGTTTGGCACAGGGATTATCACAATTGGCCAAAGAGGATCAAAATTTCAAGGACAAGTAACAAAAATATGAAAGTATTTGCCTGGGATTATTTGTAATCAAAAACAGAATTGTGAAGCAAATCAGCAAGTTTGTTTAAGCCAGCAATAAATTCTCCCCTGGGTTCAATGAGGCCAAGGTTCATCCCACATATTATGGATTTCCCAGTTTGTCCTCCCTTCCACACCAGACCTAGCACACACCTTAATTTTAAAATACTGCAGGCCATGTTCAATACAGCGTGTTCATTTTGCTGAAAATACAAAACTGGAAACTTGGTTCTCTAATCAGCTGAAACAGAGGTCAGCCAATTTCCTCACCAATGAAGCACTGAGAAACATGAGCTGTATTCAGAAAGGTCTGATCATGCTGGCCATTAAATGTTCTTGGTCAAAAACCACTTTCAGAGAAATAGTAGAAACTAAAAGGGAGTAGTCAGCATTTCTGGCTACTCCACCAACACTGGAAACATTTACCTTTTAATCCATCACTGGTGATGTGCCAGAGCCCTTTCCACCCAGTAAATACTCCAGGGCAGAATCAATTCTGCAAAATTTCCCATTTCACTTTCATTAACCTTGCTTCCTAATGAGGTGGTTTTATGCAGTTGTTCATCCTCTAAAGCCCCAGTTTTTCTCTGAAAATGCTCTCCTAGGCATTACAGGGCCCCTAACTTCAGGATCCAGTCATATCTGGAGTAGTTTTCTCCTAAACATAGAAGATACTGATACACATCTGTGCCACGTTTCTTGAAAGCTTTCACTGCTCCTGGGGAATGGGGCCTGGGTAGAAGAAAAAAAGCTTAGAAAAGCTGGATAGGAGGGCCTGTTCTTTCATAATCATCTAAAGCTCTCAAAGTGGTGTTTTAGTTCTTTGTGATAAATGAGAACAAGCAGAAAGAAGATGAAGTGAAAGAGAAGATAATTTTCCTGTGTTGAAACCTATCATTATGATGAAATTAAGATTATGATTAATATCATCATAGACACTATCTGGAAAAAAAAAACAACATTTTGAGACTCCATCTAAATACACACAATTTCCATGCTGTTATCCTAGATTTGACTGCTAAAAAGGAGTGAAAGCTTCAGTTTCTTAATCCAGTGATAAATAGTGGGTTAATGAAAAGGAGGAGCCTTTATTTTCCCCATTTGAGGTTGTAGCTGCACAAAAGCCTTGCTGTATATCCCATATCTGCTATCAGGGCTTGTAACTGCTCAGCCCAGTGATTTTGGTCAGTAAAACACTACAGCTTAACAGTCCAATGGTAAGCAGATGAAAAAAAGGTATAAAATTAATGAATCATAGAGTTATGTATAGAAAAAACATTGCTCTTTTTTTTACAGTTGTTCAGCTGCTTCATTGCAGACTCAGAGACATACAGAAAGGAATGGAAACAAGATGGGTAGAAAAAGGCAGAGTAAAATTTTAGAGTTAAAACATGTCTGCAGTTTCCCACTAGGTAAGCCTGTTTGCTAATATCAAAAGTGTTATTTGATAGTTAATTGTATGCAAGAGTAATGGAATTTTTTTTAAATGAAAAGGTAAATAATAAGAAAGAAGTCTGTGATTTTTATTTCCATTAAATTCACCCTTGAATGAGTGATTTGGACTGAATACTTTTGTTGACATTTTTCAGTAAAATGGTTCAGTAGTGCTCTAATTTAAAGTTTTATGGTCATATAACCTTACACTCCTTGCCCTTTATTCTGGTGCTGAGAATTCAGTGTTTAACTCAGGGCAATGAAGAAAATCCAGTTCAAGGAACAAAACAGCTTTTCTACTTTTCTTTGTTTTTGTCAAGAGAAAATAAGCTATTTCCATAAATTTATATACCAATAAATTTATAGCAATTTTTATAGGGATGGTATTAAATTTGCTTCAGAAATATGAATTCATACATATTACCATCTAGATGTGCTTTATTCATTCTGAAACAATGCAGCTGCTTCTGAAGAAGACCATGGCTGGATTAATGAATTGAAAGTTTCAAGATTTGATGAATGCAGGAAAGTTGATTGCTTCCTTAAAACATTCTAATCAACTGGAGAGACCATCACAGAGCAACACAGATTCATTTGATTCACAATCAGATTCACATATTTTAATGTAACCTTATCTTCCAGCTCTAGATCATTTTCATTTGGATCATACAAGTGTATAATAGGAATAAAATCAATTTTTCAGTATTTTTGAAAATGAAAAAGGGAAATGCTTGAACCTTGTAGCTCAGAGTCCAATTTACCAGTCGGAGGATGCTCTCAATCTTTTGATTAAAAAATTGAGTTCACTTAGGTAAGCCCACTGTTTTGAAAATTAACTAGATAAAGGGAGGGGGGGAGAGAAACAACTACCCACAAACAAAAATGAAATGTCCAAGGAAATACATTCATTTAAGAGATAGGAAAAAGCAATGGGAGTGAGTGACTAAAAAACAATTCATGGCCCACAGTGTGATTCAGACAAATAGTTTATCAGAAAGTTGTTCTGAGAGGTTGTGAACCCCTTGATTTTTTGCCCTCTAGTTCATTTTGTTTTGACTCTGAGAGCCAGTCGTAATCCATCCATCCATCCATCCCTTTTCCTCTGTAGTTACTATGAAGTTACTACTTCTATGATTAATATATTTTGTGTTTTTGAGTTAGTTTCTACAGATTACTCTAGTTATGGTGGTTTTTTAATTCTCTTATTCAGATCCTGTACAGTATGAAGAGGTCACAGGAGAGCCAAACCTTTCTGGTGCTCAGCCAGTAACAAGGGGAAGCAGAAGCTTGACCAGTGTTCATATAAATTGCATCCTGCCTTTCCAGGGTCGAGTCAGTCCCTAGTTTTCCATTTCACATCCTGTGTTTTGCCATGGTTTTTAACAATCTCACTAGAAGACCTAAACCTATGGAGAGTTCTCTCAGTGCTTAACTTTAAACTCAGTGCTTTAATTTTAAAAATCTGATTATTTACATGAATTCAAAAAATCTGCCCTGAGCATAATATTTGAAATCTTTGAATGTTGGAGAATGTGCCTTTTTGACTCTTAATTAAATTAAATTAAACCTGTCCCTGTCAGTTGACCTCTTTATCATAACCTTAAAATTTAGTCCTGTAATACCTAAATTCAAACCAAGTTACTCAAATAGATTTGGATACTTGGCTTGGGTTATTCCTGCCTTCTTGGCTGCTGTCAATCATTTTCAGAGAAATGAAGTGAAATAAAGAAAATCTGCCTTATTTGTGTCTTTCTGCCCACTAAAAGTAGTGAGAAATGGATGGGAATGACATAAAGAGGCTCAGAGCAAAAGGAGCTCCAGCAGAAGAATGCAGAAGAAGCATTCTGCAATAATTTACATAATCATTACAATATTGGACCACTCTGTGACTTAGAATTCAGACCATAAAACACTATAGCGTGTTCTGTATGGAAAAATCCAACAATACTGATAAACTAGAGATTAATTGCCTAATCAATTTTGGTTTCTTTCCCCTTCCCTTTACTTGTGTGACTTGTGTTACTAGGCTGTATCCAGCCAGGCCTAACTCAAACTATCTCAAAGCAATTTGTCTTACCACAATATGGAGAAGTTTTGGGGTTTTTTTTATCCTTTAAATAAAATTTCATCAGCAAACAAAAGTGTCTGGGCCATTTTTCAGGTAGGAGGCAGTAATATGTTCCTGTCACTGCTGGATAAACAGAAATACAGGCTGTGTCATGCATCACTGGTGAAGCAGGACTACAGTGTTTGTTTCACCTACTGTCTCAAACACCTCAAGTCTTGTCATGGGTAGAGAGACTGTGAAAAAACACAGCTTTCAGCACAGCTTCTGCTGCCCATTTTCCACTGATAATTTTTTTTTAAATTTTTATTATAATCCCCATACAAAATAACAAGCAGGAGAAGCCTTTTGTCCAGAAAATGTGTGATAAGGCAGTGCAGATGTGATTCAACTGTGTCATTTTAAAATAAACAGGGGGCAATTTTTCCTGATATACAACAGCTGTCTGATATCAGTTCTATTTGTTATCATTGCTATTAGAAGAATGATCTATTAGGACTTCTCTTTCCCCTAGAGAGGCTTAAGTTAAAACTCCAAGGACATTCCCAAATAGACTGTAATAGTTCAGACATTGTTATCAGCAGCACATGATGAAACTGTGCTGGCTTTCCCTTGCTTTTCCTACAAGCCTATGAGACTTTTCTCAAAACATCAGCAAAGGAAGGGCACATTCTATGCACATAAGTGCAAAAACAACACTGCCAACCTCCAGGTGCTAGCATATAGAAGCTGTAGATGGTTTTGCACCTTTTCTGAGGACCCAGTCTTCCACACCTATTGTCTGTAAGTTATCTCTTGCAATCCCATTTCTAAAGAATTTATCTATACCCCAAAGAAAGCTGCAGCAGATTCACAGGAGGAGGATGTGCTTTGTAAAATGCAATGAGCAGCTCGTGGTCTTAGTGATGAGGCTAGCACTATTTAGAAAAAACTTCAGCATTTCCCTCCACATAGATCATTAAAGTCTTCAGCATGCCAAATCCTGCATTGCACAGACTATGGCCTCTTTTGACTTTGGAAAATAATATCTGATATTTAAAAGTGTATCTGCATTATAATGACATTAAAACCAAACGTATCCACCAGATTAGGATGAGAATTTAAGCAACAGAGTAGGCAAGTAAATTCTTAGTACATTTTAGAGCCACTTCTTCTATTTTTTGTCTATTGATACTGCATGAACTGAGTATAAAATAACTATTTTTTTCTGATTACCTTGCAAAACATCCTTGTTGACTCATGTCCACTACACCACATTCATTGTTTTTATTACACAGTTCTTTGAGAGAATTTTTCAATTCTGCTTTCTTGAAATTCACCTTTCTCTGCACCCTCCTTTGTGATGGTCTTTGGGCAATGGAAGTGCAGTGCTTGAGAGGTGCAGCACAAAGCATAGAAGCAGGTAAGGTGAAGGAAAATGTGTTGTAACTCTACCTCAAAAAGACAATGTTTCAGCACATTACCAGTGCTGTTTTCAAACTGCTGTTTGTGGCACACAGCTGTCAGTCTAATGGTTTCAAACACAAACACACTCTGTCACATGCACTCACACTGTGTTGTGCTGTGAGAGAGAAGAGGAAAGGTCCAGGGATTTAAAGTACACAGTAGTCTGATAAATTTTCTTTAATGAAAAGCAATCTTTCAGAGCAGAGGCATTCTGCATTTGACATGATACTGATAATTTCTAATGTGTTATAGATATATGTGGTAATTCACAGAATTGTAGAAGGGCAGGCTGCTATCCAGAGGAGTTTATTGCATCTGTCAAAGGTGTCCTGGGTTACCCTGAGCTCCATCAGCAGCAATAGAGCTTTGCTGGTGGGATATTTTAGCAGTTCCCAGGCTCCTGGGACTGTCTTTAGCTACATCACCACATGTGGTGACAGCAGAGGCTTGAACTTGGTTTGTAATGTTGTGATTTGCCTTTTCCCCCATAACTCAGTAATGAAAAAAGTTATACTGTATTTGCTTACTTATTGTTAAATTGCCTTGCTTTCCTTGACTTAGGGATTGTGTAGAAATTTCTTTGAGTTTATTTTTGTGAGCTTTAAAGGGGTTATGGGCAGTGCAAAAATGACAGCAGAACAGTCCTGCTTCTATCTTAGTGTTTGTGCTTTGGCTGTCAGGCAAACAACAATGAAAACCAAAAATGTTTATGACTTGGTACACCTAAGTAAGGGGGAAAAGAAAAGCTTGTTTACTAAAAGTTCCATCTATGACCTTCAAAAACATGATTACATTATTCAGAAGGCAAAGAACAGTGACAAGCCAAGTGTTCTTTTCACTAGAAACACTCTTCAGAAATTATTTCATAATTACAAAATTTGGTGAGATACCAAGGACAATAGAAATATAATGTTCCTCAGAGAGGAAGAAAAAAGGCATTGTTTAACAAAAATGCTGGCAGTGCAATGAAGCAGTTCAAGAAACTCACAATAATATGTTAATTTCATTTGCCTCTTGTGCTCTCTCAACTGAACCCTTTATGTATTTCTGTTTACCACCTGTTTCATCCTTCTGCTTGCCATTAGATGCTAAATTATTTCTTCCACGTGTTAATGGTTCTCTAGCTAATCATTTTCCTAAAGCATGGTATAAGAGGTTTTGGCTATTTTTGTCTCTGATGTTTTGTTCAGACAAAGAAAATGAAAATGATGGATATACAAATTGAAAGTGTTATAATTGTAACCTTGATTTTAAAGGTCTACATGGTTGGCTTAATAATATAAATATTTCACTATTAATTTCAATTTTTATATCTAACAGAGTTTACCATGGTATAAGAAAAAAGGACCCTGTGATCTTGTGGGTTTTAATAGCAAAGGAAGGTGTGACCTTACAGAGCTCTTGTTAGAATAGTGAAGAATTGAAAAGAAACTCTGTTTCCATATTAACACTCTATTAAAAAATATAGTCTGAAGCATAACAAATCAGGATTATTCTCCTGGTGAATTAAATATTAACTTTTATTAACTTTGTGTTGCTGTGCTATTTAATCCTTGATATTCACCCAATTTTCTCATTAATCATTTGAAAAAGTTATTGCATTGAGACTTATGCCCTTGTTGTTTGGAGAAAAAAAAAAAGTCATACTGTTGTAGGCTGTAATTAAAATAAATTGTATTTACTGAGGGTTTTAGCCTCGCTGTGTTAACTCCTTACCAGTTTGCAAGGAGGCTTGCAGGCAGCAGCTTATTTTAAGGTGATAGCAAGCCTAAATTGAGGTCGCATTCAATGCAAACATAAAGATAGAATTAGATGGAATGCTGGCAGACTGCTGGTGCAGGTCCCTGCTCATTTCCCAGCTCAGACAGCAGATACTGTGCCTGACCTTGGATAAAACAGTCTGTCTCAGACTCTAATTTACCTCCTCTGAAAGGGGGCTAAATATCTTCCTGCTGCAGAGGTCTGTTTTGAAAGGGATGTTTATTCATGACAGAGTCACTCAGGGAGGCTTATACAGACACTTAACAGCTCCACCAGCTGCAAGGCAAGGTGGTGGTGCAGGTTATGAATGGTGTGCCTGGGAAGGAGGGGCTCTACCTGCCAGAACTGTTTGCTCCTGTAGAGCATCTCACAGCATGGCTGAAATCCAGCCTTATCACATTTATGTTCATACTATTCTTTTCTTTCTTTTCTGTTTCAGATTTTTCAGTTGTCTTTGAATGTAATCTCCCTCATTATTTTCCAAGTCTGTCAATTAGGTTTAAATGAGACTGACCAATAAACCCCCACGAGGGAAGAAGGTGCAGAGATGGGCAAGGAAATGTTCCCATGAACCTTGGGGAAAATGCAGGGTTTAACCAAAAGTTGTTATATAGAAGCTGACTTAGCACCAAGGGGACCAGAGGGTGGCCTTTGTTTCAGGTAAACAGTTATCAACAGCTGAGTGGATCAACAGGAATTGTAAAAGTTCCTCCCTGAGTTCATCAGAAGAGTGGGAATGTCTCCCTGAGGGGGCCAGATCAGGAGAATACCTGACTCACCCCAACAAAGAGTACAAAAATTGAAAAATTAACAGAATTTCAAAGAGAACAAAAGACTTGTGGTGGCTTGAACCCCTCTGCAATTTCCTGGTGACTGGGGGCCCATTGCCATGGTGGTGAGGCCAGTAATCACGTTGACATTGTGATTGAACTCCCTATTGCAGTTCCTACATATGCATTTGGCTAAGAGTTAACATTTGTATTGTGCTGTGCAATATTTCTTGTATCACTCTGTCAAATCAGAAATCCCATGTAACATAACCTTTAAATGAGTACGTTGGAGGTTAAACATTACACCTCCCATGGTATATCTGAAAGAACCTGATCAGACAGTGCTGGGCTTTCCTGCTACTTCACTCCCAGCTTCTGAAATTTGTAAAAGAGAATGGCTAATGAAAGTGACAAAAAATGAACTTTGAAGTAAGAGTTCCTCTGCTTTTTATTAGGTGCTAATCAACAATTTTGATGTCTGAACATAATGGCTTTTTTTAACATGTGTGTTTTCCCTTTTGTTTTCAGAGCAGTTCCCTAAGTATGCCAAAGTTTTTAGCTGCTATAGAGAGTCCATCTTCTGGCAGCTCTGTTTGATTTTCCTCATGTTTTGAGAGGACAGCATCTTTTAAAAAACAGCTGCAAGAAGATCAGAGATGCTATTGTTGGCAATAAGAAAGTGGTGCTGGTGTATAAAATGCAAGGGGGTGTGATAATGTAGGGCTCTGCTGGTATCACACCATCTTTGACAGGAGTTCCATGCAAAGACTAATTATAAACATTTATTTAAACCTAAATAGCACCGCACTATAGCAGAGATAGATAGTATTACAAAATTCATTTCAGGCTGTGTTAGTATCTCCTGGTCACCAAAATAATCCCAAATAGGATAAGGATTTGTATTGTATTTAAAAAGAGCATAGAAGGGAAAGTATTTATAGTTTCTTGTGATAACAGTTCATGTATAGACTTCAAAATATACAAGTATGTCTTTGCAGAGTACACCCCAAACAGGAACTACTTTCTTGTTCTTGATTAAGGATTCTCAAATAGTGTTGAAGAATCATCTCTTACTACTAACACTAAATACATGCTGGTCTGTCAGTATGGGTCAGAAATTACCCCCAGTAGAAAGAAGGCAGGACAGGAAGGAGGAAATGCAACTTTTGCAAGATGTTTCCACTTCAGTGACATTAGGTAGGAGCAGCCTTTTTTGTCAAATGTTTCAGACTAATATGGTTTGTTTGCAGCTGGGATTTTGTCTGAAGGTTGAAATTCATGAGCTTCATAGTTTCTAAGTGGAACTGTGATCCCAAACTATGCACTAGTGGCTAAAGAAGGAAACACATTACTGTGGAAAATTCAGTTACTGTTCTTTACAAACTTTTGGTTTTCATTAACCTTTCCTTTTAAACATCACAAGCAAATCTAGGTGGAGTTCATATTTTCATACAGACACACATAAAAGATAACGTGCCCAGATATTTAAAATAGCCCTAAAGGTAGCTGACAGTGGAGAACCTCACCAGATCCTTTTCTTCATTGCATGTTTTAGTATTGTAAATTTTTCTCCTATCTGTAGGCCAGTCTTCTTACATCAGTAAGATGTAAGATGCTTTTTACATCAGTAGTTAGGCAAAAGATACCATGGGTCACTGAGATATCCATGGTTTGCATTGGCCATGAGCTGTCAGTGGGACACAGGAAGAGGTGGGACTGAAATATTTTAAGTGTTTATGTTAAGAATTTCTACTGTTTCCTATTGGCATCCAATGACTGGATGGAACTTGGGAGTATTTTCCCCTTAGACTGTGTGCTTATGGTGTAAACACTGTTCAGTAGAGATTCTGGAGGGAGCATTGTTCAAATTCCAAGTCTGCTCTAAGGAAAGAACTACCAAAAAAATAAAATGTTCTCACCAGCTCAGTGCTGTGTGCATTTGGGCTGAGAACTAAACTTAATGTCACATTGCCTTTAGCTCATAATAGTAATTTCAGGTTTTTATACCTGTACATAGCCCTTCATTCTCCTGTGCCCTAGAATTTCTGAGGAGTAGGACCACTTTTTCCTCAGATAGTGACAAATGGTTTAAGATCTGCACTAATGAAAATGTTTACAAACTGCTGAGGGGAATTATTTTTATTACTATTTTATAACTTTTTAGTTGATTCAATTAGTAAATACCCCATCTTTTGTAGATCAGGAGTATGTTTTCAATTTTTTTTTGGATGTGGTAGTTTAATTTGCTCCATTTTGAAGTAGTTAATATTTATTAGTAGTAGTTAATAATTATTAGTAGTCTAATAATTATGATTAGAAATTAGGAATAAGAAATCTTAATTTCTTACGGTGCAAATTCTTATACATAAAAATAACTTGATATTATAAATGAAGTTGCAGAATTTCTGGCTTTAACTGTGAAATTGTATGCAGATAAAAAATAATTCTGGGAAGGCATAGGTCTTGATATTACACAGGCAATTTCCTAACATTCAGTATTTTTTTCTTCAGGGGTTAGGCTATTTTTGCTATGTTTTCTTCACAAAGATACTATAACAGCATGCCTGACCAACCTTAAGTTGGCTGCAGATGAGTGAAAAATCCAAGTTAATTGCTTCTCTCTGTCAAGGTCAGGGAAATCTTAATTTGGATCCACTGAGGGAGAAAGTTTTTCAACCAACAAGTTCAGCCTATTAGAGTGTCCTCAGCTTTATATGACTGAGAGCTTTCCACAGCACACAAGGGCAAGCTGACCTCATCTTTCTTGTGAAAACCTATTGCCAATTTATACTTTTTATCGTTTGAGAAGTGCATGTGCACTGCTGCATTGTGGATCTGATGTTGTCTTTTTCCAAAGCCTGTGCTTTGAATCCCTTTCCCTCTTCAGCACAGCCTGTGGTGGGTGTGATGGTCTCAGCCTGTTTATGCACACAAGAAAGGTGCAGCAGCAAACAAATATGTAAGGTTTCAATGAGGTTTTTGAAAGTTTGAAATATGAGCTGTATTTTACATGTCTAAAACATGACACTGCGTAATTTTTATATTCTAAATTTTTTGTTTGGAAACCATGAATTTTAAATGGGAAAGGTAAGGCAGGGGAGTAAAATCATAAGGGAAGTACCAAATCTCCTGAATTGTTGAGAGATACTGGCTGAATACAGGTTTATCTTGCATGCATTCAATAATGGGTCTCTGCTGGAACCCTCTATATGATCCAAAGGAGACCTTGCACGGAATGTACAATTTTTGGAGGGAGTAAGAGGCAAAATTTATACCCAGAACAAAGCTGTTTACTGCAGTACAGCCTCATGATGTGTTATTTTTCCTTACTGCTTCAACTCAGATTTTTTTTTCTACAAAGCTCTTTACAAATAAATTGCATTACCAGTAAGAAAAAATTGTGACATTGTGATAAAGACAGTGACATTTGTGAGGGAATAAAGTAATCACATTCATTTTTAATTGATTGGTGTGTTCACAATTTCTTGCAGTGACTTGAGATGGAAAATAGCCACGTTATTTCTTGTGTTTTCTGGGATTATCCTTTTACATTCTCCCTGCTGTGTTCATCAGTGTTTGATTGCAGGTGAAGTGAAAAGTAAATGCAGTAGTTTCAGTGAGAAGAGCAAACCCACTCAGGGGACAGCTTCAAGGGCCCTCTCTGAAGCTACAGATCAGTATTTTTTTAAAGGGAATATGTTTTCCTACATGTCTTCAGACTGTTACTTTAAAAATCACCTTTGTCTGCATATTAACTGATGTACTTATTTTCTGGAACTTCTAAGTGACAATTTTCAACTTGCACTCTCACTTTTCTATTTTCTTCATCCCATGTACATCAGCTAAAAAGAAAATTTTGATTCATTTGCCTTGTCCAGGATGCTATGAATAAATATTTACTATCTTTGGCTTGCTCATCCACTTTAAAAATCTTGCTTCATTTAATGGCTAATACTATTTCTTCCCTTCCCAACTTGTTTTGGTGACAGTTATGCATTCACTGGTCTTCTTTCTTTTTAACTTAGACAGCTCTGCCAGTTCAATTTATTGATCACATTTCTTAAGAAACAGCTTGTTCTCTGATATCAATGAACAAGCTACCCCTAATAGTTCAGAAATATCCAAAATAGTATATAGGCATAATAAATGTCAAATTTAAAGGTGGTATTTGAAATATATTTGGCTTTCCTGTGTGCATTCTTTCACAATGATTTAGCTGTTTTCTTCTAGTCTTGTGATGTGTGTCTTTGCATGACACTTTCTTGGAAAATATTCAAGACAGTACTTTACTATCTGTTTCTGCAAATATTAAGCAGAAAATCAAGAGAAGGAAACTGCAGTAGAGCTGAAAATATTAGCTCAGCTGTGGCTTCCCACTAAAGATAAATAAATAAATGGCTCTTCATTCATCTGTTTGAAGGTGCTACTGCTACTGGGACTACTCTATTTATTTATCTCAGAGAGCTTGCTTCACATCCAATTCAGATGAATGAAGACACATGGGGAAGAAGGAACCCTAGTACAGCAGTCTAGTCAGTATTTTAGTTCAGCTCAATATCCCTGCAGGCTGTTTGCATTGCAGAGTGGTTTTGGATTGTGCAAACAAGATTCTTCTGGGTGCAGCGAGACTGAGATGTTATCCCCAGAAATGTACCTGATGCTCTCCAGCTGCCTGTGGGATTGGTTCAGCTGTCCAGAGTGGAGTCAACCCAAAGGAAAGCCCATGGAAGAGAGGCAGCATCACTACTGAATCCTCAGCACTGGTTTATTCTGCACACTGGCTGTACTGCAGTGCTTGCTAACGTGGCTGCAATGGGATTCTGCTCCCATTTTATACAAAATTTTATACAAAATTGAGTTTGTACCCCTCACAAAATCGTTGTAGCAAATCCCAGTAAGAGGCAGATGAGAGACAAAATTCTTCCAAGGGAAGGAAAGGTAAGGCTGAATTTCAACAACTAGAATTGCTCTTCGTGAAGGATGCTCTTAGAACTCTATGAGATAGAGAACCCTTAGAGAAAAGGGGAATAAACTGGCTTCCTGCAAGAGATGAATCAGCAGCAGGAGACAACTTTTCAGAAAAGGAGCATTTTATGTGACCAGACCAGGGTTCTGAAACAGAATGAACAGAAAAAGCATAGATGCAAGTAAAACTAGGAACATAGTTTCTTTCTCTGATATTTTGGTTTTAGAAAGAATGAAGTTTTTAGAGGAAAGAGACAATCACAGAAGGGCATTGCTTCTTCCCCTGCATGCACTTTTTCCTCAGCAGCATCAATCATCAGGTATAGTTTCTTACAAATTTCTTCAAGTCCACTAAAAATAACTTGCTGCCAAGCAAGATTTTTGAATCAAAGGCTGGGACAAAGGTATCACTTTTGCAGAGTCCATCTGTGTGGTGGCTTCCCAAGTCACAGATATCACATATCTGTGATTTGTGTACAAGTGTCAGTCCCAGAGTACCTGTGCTATGCTTAAAACCCTCATGACAAAACTAAACATGGAAAAGTTCTCCAGAAAAGCCAACCTGCATCTTGCCAGAGGGGAAAAGCTGTCAACGTTTAATGAAAGAAAATCCTGCAAATGTGTAAAGTCCTCCCTCTTTCCTGAAAGCACATGATGTGGAGTGTCTTTGGTATCCCTTTCATGAGAGGTTTTTCTAAAACAAATTTACACCTATAGAACTTATGTCTCAGATCCTTTTTCCTGTAATAGTCAGGATGTCTGTTATATAAAAATTACTTTCAAATGTTCTTTTCAGCTGACAGACTCAACTAAACACAGTAGGTAGATAATAGTAAATGCACTCTAACTTGACGTTAATGAAAAAATAATGATATTCCAGTTTGGATTATCATAAACAAAACACATCTTCTGCAAATTAAATTCTTTTCCTAACATGAGAATTCATCTTTTTCAGGTGCTGTTTATTTATATAGTATCTTGTAGCCCATCCTAATTTTTCCTAGATTTCACCTTCATCCTTCTTTTCTCTTCTATTTTGGTACATGCAAGTTTAGGTTCAGCTCTGCAGAGGAAAGCAGTTGCAGCTGCTGCTGTGTTCAAAATTCAAAATAGCTTTAAAAGTCTGAGGCACACGTTTTAATGTCACCATTTTCTCTAAATGGATTATTGCCCTAAATTGTGTTATTCCTCCAGAGATTGATCAACAGACACTAACAGCTTCTTTATAAAGGCTTTTTACATGAAAG
Organism: Alaudala cheleensis; assembly: GCA_013398995.1. Lineage (NCBI taxonomy): Eukaryota > Metazoa > Chordata > Aves > Passeriformes > Alaudidae > Alaudala > Alaudala cheleensis. Next base: position 286,525 of record VWYE01026229.1, read on the forward strand.
AAATCACAAAAGAGTAAATTGGTATTACAGCACTTAAAAGTAATTCAGTTGAACTTGAGCCATTAAAAACTTTTCCATGATTCACTTTATCAGGGTTTAATTTTAAAAGCTAATAAGAAAGTCAGCTCTCAAAGTCACCCTTACACTACCCACACTGTTACTTCTTTGAAGCTTCTGGTCTCCAGCACTGTAAATGTTCTCATGCATTCCCAGCTGTCCTATTCATCTTTTTCTATTCTCATTGGTGACATAGAAATATCTGATGGATGCAACACCAGCTTTTGATTTCTATTTAAATGCAGTTTTTTTCTCCTCACTGTTATTCCTTGTGGCATGATGAACAGATGTATGATGCTCCAAAAGCCCTTCATGATGTGGAAAATACAGAAGTACTTTCTTGAATTATCCAGGAACTCATAACTGAACAGGTAGAGCAAGGAAATGAAGGAATACAAGTACTGGATTCCCAATAAATTCTGTAATTTGATATAATTATGCTTAGAATCTACTGTTTGTAAGAATTTTGCCTTTGTGATAGCACTTGAGTTTGTAATTTTCACACCATTTTTCCAAAAGTTGATGGGCTTCTACTGGCTTTTTTAATTTTTTATGTAACCAAACCTAATGTTACTCCCTTTCAAAAGTCTTTAAAAAGAGAACAGTGAAATTTTATCATGAATCTTCATCTTTTTACTGAAGACAAGAAATATTTTAATTGTGGTCAAAGATTCAAACAAGAATTCTGTACTGAAGACAGCTTTGAAATCCATGCACAAGATTTGTATAGGTACTGTACAGTACAAATATGTTCCAGGGGTCTGTGATGATATTCACAAAGTGCTGCTCCAATAATCTTATACTTCTGGGGATGAAGTTACTGTCATCTCTTAGCTTTTCTCATACTGTGGATATAGTCCTCAAATTTCTGCTATTGGGAATTGCTTAATTACTGCATTAAGAAATATGTTCAGTATCATACTGAGTCTATCTTGCAAAATTCTGGATGACTTCTTCCAAGGCTGCCTGAAAAGTTTCTTGGACAGCATCCAGACACTGCAAAAGCATTTCCAGGATTATCAGAGAGTGAGGAATCTCTCAAGCATTCAGAAAGGCAGAAGCCCCAGGAATGTTTAAATGCTTCCTGTTAGTGGCACACTCACACTTCCCACACAGTGCTCTCAGTGCCACCTAAAAATGAAACAAGGTCTGCCTTTGGGTCTCAGGAGTAGGTACCAGGACAGATTTTTGAGATGTCTAAAAAGACAGAAACATGTAAATTAGCCTTTTTTTGAAGTAGAACCATTAATAGAGTTCCTTCCCACTGCACCAAGTTACTTCACATAGTATGGGAATGCAGTGCTTTCGTGACTTTAAAGCTGCTGAGATGGAGAACAGCTACACAGATTGGTGAGCAAATTTAGGGTGATTGCCTAATTATTATTCTTTCCCTTAGAGATACAAGTTAAAACACAGGTGTAAAAACAGTTCAGAAATGACTAGCAACTATTTCATCCATCTCTGTCCCCATCACCTCTCTGTATGGATTATAGTCAAAATTAATCTACTTTAAAAGTTTTTTTCTGTATAAGCTCACAAAGCTGTCTTGTAGTGTCCAAGTCCTACATAACTTATGAAATGTATGTGCTGCAAGTAGGTTTGGATCATCCACTCCAGAAACTCTCCTGTGGAAATGCTGATTATTCCAGCATGTATCCAGTAAAAATGGCCTCATCTGCTGCATTCTGTACTACATACTAGTGATCCAAACAGTAATATTCCTTTTAGGAGAAACCAGTGTTCAGAGTTGTTAGGTTAGAGCTTGGAGTGCTTTTGAAGGGCAGCAGAGATTAATCAGAATTCTTTTCATTCTCGTGAAATAATTGAAATAAATACTTGTTAACTTGGTGGGTGTTTGGCATAAGAGTGTGGCAATTTCAATGGTACAACCAAAATGACTAGTTTGTATTTTTCAATGTCTGAATGCTTATTTATTTTAGTGCTCTAAGTGTTTATGTTGTTGAAAAGCCATGCATTCATGCAGGCTTTGTCAATATGATTATGTTGCAGCAATTGATTTTCTTTCAATGAGTAAATAACAAAATAATCTTGCTTTGCCTCGGCCTTAATCAAATACAGGTCTTCCATTTTTCTGTGAGAGGCTTCACGCTCTTATCTTTCAATAGGCTGTGTGTGCACTGATGAACTATTTCTGCAAGTAGCACAGTCCTTCAAAAGTCACCTGTTCCTACTCATGTTTCCCCATACACAATATCAACAAACACTCTTTTTCCAGGGAGGTGCTGTTTTGTTTCCAGAATCAGACCTAGTGATGGTGGGGGGAAGTAACAGTGTTGTGATTTTTGAAGGGGTTTTTAATTCAGGTGGTTTATGATGGGTTTTGTTTGTTTGTTTGTTTGTTTGAAGAGATACTAGAAACAAGATGAAAAATCATAAAAAGATTGAGAATATCCTGTTTGGTCTTTGAAAATGAATGCTGAACACTGTTTCAGTAAACAGTGTGAAACAAAAAGTGTCTGAGTTTTAGCTAAAAATAGTTTTTCTTAAATTTCGTTGTGCAACTTCCTCTGAGAAGGCAACTGAGCCTCTGCTGGACCAAACTTCTTCTGCAGAGGGTGGAAAAAAAAAGGTGATAATATGTGTCATCCTATTTAAAATAAAGGGATTGAGTGGGTGTCCTTCAATATGCTGAGGAGGATGACTGGCAAACATAAGAAGATATCAAAAGGTTTTGTGATTCTACAGCTAAAGTTGCATGTCACAACAGACTTTCTGTGAAACACAAATATAGTTCTTGAAAACCTTTATTGCAAATTTTCATACAGAATTATGGCATTGGATAAAATCAGCAGAACAGCATTTTTCATTCTTTACAGACACTTTGTATGCAATTCTTGTTGTATCTCCAAATCACTATTGCTCTTTTTTTCCAAGCTGTTCACAAAATCTTTATCCATCCTCATCAGTAGGTCTGAAGGCTGTACCAAGCATTAAAAATTTCTAATTACATACATATGAAAAACTGTACTTTGAAGCTTTCAAAATTACTCACAGAACCTACCTGCAAAGAGCAGAAAGGCCAGGGTTTCACAGCATGTTTTCTTCACACACACTGAAAGTCTCAGTAAGACCACTAAACTTCTGTGATTTCCTCTCCCATTCAGCCTTCTCTCAGATCAACATGGTTCTGTGCCAGATTCCTCAGCAGCTGACAAGAATAGCTCAGGACATAACAATGAGAAGGCTGAGTAAGCAAAAATAAAACTACATGTATTTAGTAATTTTTACTATGTTGTAGTAAAAAGAATGGATATGTTTTAACCAGGTGCTTTAACTTCATTGCTTTGCTTTTGCAAGACTGATTAAATTCTATCAACTATGAATTTCCTAATAATCTGCAAGTTAATACAATTCTTTCATATAAAAATCTCTGTTATAATTTTTAATATTAGCCTTGCCATAAGGAAAGATCACTGACCTACTGCTTTTACCACAGTGAAAATAGATCTTCAGGAAATCTGCATTTTGCAATTCCCTCAAAGCAGTGAAGATCAAAATCAGCTTTGTTTTGCTTCTCCTCCTGTAGCTGAGATCCTGGGAGCAGCAAGAAAGTTTTTGTCAGAGATTTTAAAGGTGAGTGAAATCAGAGTTGAGCAAGCAGCAGGGCAGCTGCATGGAGAGCTGGCATCCTATGGAGGGATGTTCTTGAGCAGCCCTCTGCTCTGAAAGGCAGCAAGAGAAAACTGAGGCTAGACCAAAGAATAGATGGATTTTGGTGGTGCAGATGTTAGAGAGGTTGCAGTGTACCAGACAGGCAAATCATCAGCTGTAAAAAGTGCTTATACTTGCTACCTACACCTTTTATCCATTACTTGTTCTCCTATGAATTAAAGATTATATTCTAAGTGAAGGTGGCAGCTGCTGTGAGATGTTATTACCTGAAATACATAGGCTGACAGAATGAAACATTCATTTGCCTTTAATGATCACACAGTAAATGCAAGGAAAGTTCATTAAATGAATCTGTTTCCTGTCAAACCTGCAATGGAAAGTCCCTGAGTGCAGTGAAGTAAATAAATATGTTTGCATAAGTCAAACCAAGGTTTTCTGTGATTTTTCCTGTGATGTTTATTCAGTAAACAAACCCAGTATCTTTTCTGCATTATCAGTGGCTGAGGTGCATCCAATCTGTGAAGTTCACTTTCAAATCTGTCATCAATGTGCAGTGTTCCAGGTTTCTTTGGTAGATGACAGGTGACTTTGGACATATTTTTATGTCTACTTTTTATTCCTTTCTTTGTGTGACAGCTTATTTTGATATTGGTGGCTGCTGCTGACTTACTCTTTTGTGTTTTCAGCTTTTTTTTTTTCTTTGTTTAATCCCTGGGGTCATAGGATTCCAAGTTTGTGTGAGAAAAGAAGATCCTCAGAATAGACACAGTGGTAATGGATTTGAATTAAAGGAATTAAATTATGGGTTGCTTAATTGGGTGGGAGTAAAAAAGCCTGTGAACAGAATTACAATATTCAGGAAATTGGAATAGCTGCTGATCTGGGGGCCACTTCAGGACTCTTTAGGCTCAGGACTCTTTAGGTGAGGGATATCCAGTACAGCTGTGAAAGTATAGGGCAGTCAGTAACTAAGTAGGAGAAAAAAAAATACTTAATTTTTTTTTTAATATCTTGCTTGAATTTCATTTTTTTTCCATTGAAAACATTCATATTTTGAACTTTGTGATCAAAACCAGAGAACATAAGTGACAAAGAATTATCTCCTTTCTTTTACCAAAAACTTGTGGGGACTGAAGATATGTATATTTTAATGATCCATGCTAACAATAGCAGGATTTATTGTTTGGATGGTATCCTCTCCTTTCTATATGTAATAACTATCAAACAACTGAGCCCCAAACAACATTTGGCTCTGGTTCATGTCAACTCCTCATTTTATTAATATAATTTTAATGCACTATCAGTCTAAGAAATATGAAAATCAAAACTAGAAACTTCATTTTGGCAAACAATCATGTCTATTTTCTTTTAATGAAATATCAAATGGCTTTGTTCAGGGTGTAACAAATCTTGGAAGGCATCCTATTTACATCATTATATATATTATCCCATTCTCAGAAAAGTTTGTGTTACATTGTCACTAAGAAAACAGGCATGAAAAGCTTCTGCTACTTGTAAAACAATGTAAAACCAATATCAATTCCTTTCATTTGCTAATGACACAGTTAATTATGGTTTTGGAAAAAGGTCCCAGAGTTTTGACCAGAGAAGATTTTTTGCTGTAGAATGAATACAGCAGAAAATTCCTGAACAGCAGTGATCTGCTGCACAGCTCACAAGTAAATGGCATTAACCACAAATACTTCAAATAAATTGTTTTCACTTTCTGGCACCTCCTTCTGCACTTTCACATAGGATTTCTTGTAACTTCAGAGAAAATAAAGAGGAGAGCAGTCTGCCAAAGAAACACTAGAAATAAGAAGTTCATGTTCAAGCCTGACAGAGCTCAAGAAGTTTGGACAATGCTCTCAGGCACAGGGTGTGACTCTTGGGGTGTCCTGTCCAGGCCCAGGAGCTGATGATTCTTATGGGTCCCTTCCAACACAGGATATTCTATGATTCTATTTCTATATTTATGGGAGATACAAAGAGAAGAAAATACAAAAGGTAGAGCCTAAAAGAATAATTTTAAAAAATAGTTGAAGCCTGTTTCTGTTTTCAATTAACTTTTAAAAACCCTAAGCAAAACTGTCAAAAGATGCTGGAGGTATTTGATCAAAAACCATGAAGATATTGAAATGGAAAATGATACCATTCCTTCTTTATGTTTACAACTTATCATTCTTTCCCAGTCAAGTACATGGGGAAAAAAGAATTCCTTGTGATTAAAGCAAACTTTCCAGTGAGATTTTCAGTCTCCTCTGAAACTTCCTGACTGATTTAACTGCAGGATCCAAGGTGGGTCGAACTCTTTCCGTAGTTGTGGGATTTTCTGGAGCTTTCCAAAACACTTTAAACCCATGCCAAGAAAAGGATAAAAGATGTAATTAAAAGCATCTTTCTGGGTTTATATCACAAATACAGTTTTGAAGGCCTTCATTATCTATTTTGCTAATACAGTGTTTGAATGAATTATGGCTGAAAGTGCCATCTATAAAGAATTTCTGCTCTCAAAGCAAAGATGACACAACAGAAAAAGATCCAATTTATTCTCAAAGGGTTGTGAGAACTCAGAACTCCATTTTGTAAAGATCTGAAAGTCAGATTGTAGCTTCCTATTATACTACTGCTCATCACCTGTGTCAGTGTTGCTGTGTGATGCCCTTCCTTTATTCAGGGCAAACCTTTGATTCTTAGGCTGAACAGTGCAGTGGGGATGAGCTCACACCTCATGAGGTGAAACTCACCTCAAACCAAAGGCAGACTTAATCAAAGCAACTTAGGCTCCCTTCAGGGAGTCAGTGAGGAGACAGAGGAGCCCTTTGCCATCATTCATCTCATCCCAGACTGCTGTCCCAGGGTAAGAATGATGAACTCAGTCTGGAAAGTTTCCTGATGGGCTACTGCAAGCCATTCATGGGCCTGAGCCCTGAAGCAGCTCTTCAAACTGGTCTGCAGCCTCCAGGATGGAAAATTCCACCAGAAGAACTGTCAAACAACTGGTCTAGTGTTCTGTTCACCACCTGTCCCTTCAGTATTGTATTGAAGTGGACAAAGGTGACTTGACACATTATTTCTGGCACAGAAGTTATTTCTTTATGTCTTCTACCCTGTTCTGTGCCCAAAATGCCTCCATTTCTTTCATAAGGCAGATGTAGCCAAACATTTGAGAGGGGGTGTCCATCTGCCCAATAAACATGTACTGTCTCACCATGTATTGAAATTCTGCCTCTGGACTCATCAGTTCTCCTTTGTCTTTGTCCAGCTACAACAAGGAAAACAATGCTTTGCCTGTTCACCTTATTGCCAAAGTATTCAATCTTTGACTGTGGCCATTCTTTTTTCCTGATATACTAGCAGGACCTTTCTGTAAATGTCACAGGACAAGTTCTGATATTTATCAACTTCCCTTTTAAAGATAAGGTTCACACAGGAAGAAGGGCTGACATATTAGAAAGCTAACTAGAGAAAAAAATCTTTATAACACATCACTACAGTGAGAGATTTAAAGCTTGATGAAGATGCTGCAATCAGTAGAAAATATTTTACATTGTGCAGCAGGTCAAACCTGTGATCATGTTCCCCCTCAGGTCTCAAAATCCATGTCTTTAGTCTGCTTATTCTTCTCTGTTGGAATTGTATTTCTCTAGAAATTATTAAGATGCCAGACTTATTGAAGTTTAAGATAATCAAGAAGTTCTAGCTGTTATGGAAAAAGAAGTAGTCCATATTAGATAAAAGTGATTGTAGCAACTTGAAGGAATTTACTCTCAGAAGTGAAAAACATCAAGCCACCAGGAATATGAGAGAGCAGATACTTAACTGTGTCACAGACCTTTCTGTGTCTCATATGGTTGCACAAGCCTAGAGGAAATTAATGTTGTGAGTCCTGGATTATTATTTTGTTTGTAATCACTATCTATTATTTCTATAATTATCATAGTCCTGATCTTTATGGAAGTGGGATAGACTTTTTGAAATATGGAAATACTAGAATTTTAGCTTCAGATATTTTGTTTAAGTTTCTGAAATACAGATGGCAACTGGTAAGAAAAGCAATTAATCTAATCTCTGAATTGAGCTCGGATTCCCTGTGAAGAAGGTCAGAAATATCTGATAATCTTTGCTAAGACTCTAGTGTGTGTTTAATTTCTTTCTGCCAAGAGATAACTTAGCCTCAAGAAGCAGATTTGTGTGTCTGTAAGTCAGTAATTGGCTTATGGATTGTCTAAACACTGATACTGAGATGCACAGGGGTGCCAAGAACTGGTCTCACACTGTCCATTTTCAGAGGGAACACATCCCTAACTTCTGCAAGGACAGGCAATCATCTGCTCATGGGCTAGCACCCTACCCTGCTGATGTTCTCAGCAATTTCCAGCCTCAGCTTCAGAATGAGGGCACCTAGAAACCATCCTTCCTTATCTTGCACACTCAAGCCTTTTATGCCCTTGCCCATGTGTCTGAAGTATATTCTCCCTATTTGTCTTTCCTCTCTTTATTTCATCCGAATAAACTTGTAGAAAATAGGTTTCTACTGTGCACTGAAACAACAAAAATAAAAGACCTATCCAGCCTATTGCCATTTTTTCATAGCTGGGATCTCAGAGCAATGCAGAATTTACAAATAAGTCTGAAAGATGAACTTCAGCCTCTACCATCTTTTCTAACCAAATAACTGATATATTGATGAAGAGTATAAACCATTTAAGGTTAAAATATATACTGTAAATCAGGCACCAAGAGATGACCCCAAACTGGATATATAGCTGAATTAGTTTTGGTTCCATGTGACGTCAGTGTGGCCCATTGAGTGAGTTACAGCCTTGCATTCACTCTGGGACCATCTATTATGTAACATGTCTTACTTGGTTTTAAGTTTCAGGCAGGCAAATTGACCATGTATATTTGCTTGTGTCAGTAGCTAATTTTAGGCAGCTCGTCTAATTGAAGATGTTATGCTCCTTTAGCTTGTCAAATAGAAATTCACATTTTCTGATTAATGTGATTCATTTATATCAGATTTGACTTGTCAGGATTGACAATGTGTAATATGGAACACAAGGATGACAGGGTTCTCCATCTCGTCCGTCACTTTTCATTATGAATTTTCCAGTCAAGGCTGTGGCTTCAGTTCCTTACCTGAGATGTGATAAGATTTGAGAAGTACTGCAGCCACATATGGCTGACACAATCTGTTCCCACAGCTGGGGATGTGCTTTCACAAGGGTGACACGTTAAATTGTTTTCTTACATTTGTAACAATTATGCGTAACTGGCTTTGTGACATTTGGGTATGATTGAAAAATTACTGAGAAAAACTTGAAGAAAAAGAGAAAGTCCTTGAAAGAAAGTTTTAAAAACCTTAAATTATACAAAATAGCAAATATTTTGTTGGGGGAAATATACAAGGAAAGTTATTGCTAACACATCAGCTGGTGGAAGGGAGAATGTGTTAGGTGGTGAACACAGAGCAGGATCTAGAACTTGAAAAACACGTCAAGAAATAAAAACATGGCAGCAAATAAAAGAATGCCAGTAGTTCCAGCACAGAGAAAAAAGAAGAAACAGCAGTAGATAATAGTAAAGTGGTCCACAGCTGTGTCCATGGAGAAGGAATACACATAAGCCCATCCACAGCAAGGGGCTGTGTGTCAGAGATGCAGAGTGGTCTGTCAGCCCAGAGCCTCTCACACTCAGGGACACAGGAAGCAAAGGACAGAATCTCACCCAAGACTACAGATTTTATAGAATATGTGCCATTAAGTGGAAAATTGTCTATCCTATTGCCTCTATAGGTTAAATGTCTTTCATACATACAGTGCATTTTGAATACTCAATTTCCTGTGCCACAACAGTGTCCTTTCTAACAGTCTTGGTAATCTCACGGCCTTCCTGATGATTGTGGCAAGGGCAGGACTTCCCCTGCTGGAACAGATCAACCTGCACAGCCAGTCCTGCCTCTCCTGGCCCACTGGTGCTACCAAACTCCCACTGGAGCTGCACAGGTACAGCTGTCACTGACTCAGCACCACTCAGTTTGGAGGAACTCTTGAAACACATCTGGTCCAATCTCCTGCTCAAATCAGGTTCAACACCAAGTTCAGATTTCTGGGGGCTTTGCACAGCTGGGTCTTTGAAGGAAGAATTGTCTCCAAGGACAGAGATCCACAACCTCTGAAATGACCAGGTTAAAGCCCTTATCTCCCCTCTGTGATAAGAATTCACTTCAAGCCCTTCCCTACTCCCTGCAAAACTGGATGTGCTTCCCCATGCTTACTCAACCCTCCTCACACTACAGCGCAATAAAAGAGTGAGAACAGAGAAATCAGGAATTAAATGGAGCTCAGTCAAGGTGAAGGCCATATTCAAAAAGCAGTAGTACTGCTACAGCCATGTTGTGTAAAAGCAAGGCTTAGTGCTAAAGACAAATCTTTTATGAAAATCAACTGGGATATCAGGGAAAATAAATAACTGGTATTTTCTGCCAACCAGTATATCATAAATATAAAATATGTCCTTCAAAAATCAGATACTTGTTTGAGATTCTTTTTACTTTATGCATATTCTTGCCCTTCCATCTTTGCAATTTTGCAGTTGCAATGTTGATGCAGCTTAAAGCTCTAAGGAAATTTTCTGTGGTATATGACATTAAATAACTCTATTTTTGAAATACAGGAGAGAATCCTGGTGTTTTGTGACCAGGGAAAAGATGAATAATAGTTAATTTTTTTTTTTAAGTACACTTAAAACAGATGAATTCTTGATAGTGAGGGACACCTACACCGCATGCTCCATCTATTGTGGAGATTGCAGAAGATGGAAGAAGTGGCTGGTGGGGATGTATTTTTTTCAAATAAATTAAAGCTTTTTTTGTCTTATCTTTTTTTCCAAATAGTAACATTTACTACCCATTCTCGCCATGCTTAATTTTTAAAGATAAGTCAAATAAAAGATGAAAAACATAGAGACATGTTGAAAAATAATTATTTTATATTGTATGCATGCCATTTTTCAATGAAAAAAAGTTCATATTCCACACAGATATTCCAGTTAGCATATTAGTGATAATATTTGTGAATGGTAATAAAGCTCTACACATAAATGAAATTGGCAACAAACTTGAGCTGGGCTTCTATTTCTTCATAAATACAGCAAAATGTTGCTTCTGTTTTTTGTGAGTAATATATGTGACAGTACACACAGAACTACAAATATGAAAACAAGAATAATGTAAGTTGTGTGGAAAAACTCAGAGCTGTGTTTTGATGGGTCAAGTGGAATCCACAGTTCAGGAATCCACAGAAGAGGACCAGGGTAGGTTTGGCATTGTGTTCCACTGTTGCCAAACAAAAGATGCTTCCCTTTTATAAATCCTTGTTAAAAGGGCTTTTTCTAAAGAGCTATGATTCAGCCTGATCTTAAGAGCACTTCTCCTGTTCCCTGCTCTCAGCTTCTCTGATCAGGGTCCTCGTAGCTTGAGTGCCAAGGTCAGTCCAGTTTTATTCCTCCATAAAAATGTAGCACAGGTAGAATTATACCAATGTCATAACTGATGTTACCCTTTCATCAGTTTCTGGTTATTGTTTCTTTTTTTGACCATTAAAGGAAGTCTGGTAACTTTATGTAATGTAACTTTAGCACAGATTGTATTTGCTTCAGAATTCGTGAGACAACCATGCCATGATCACATTCCTTCCACAGATACCACTATGCTGGTTGATACAGGCTTGAAGGTGAAGATAATGGAACCAGAAAGTTTATGATAACAATAGATCTCTTTCTCTTCATTATATGAGGCATTCTAATTCATGTAATGCTCCTTCTCCACTGGAGGACTGCAGCAGATTGCCCATTTTTGAGCTCAGTATTAATTATGCTTACCAGTGATTCTGTAGTTGAAGGTCCCATGATAAACTCCTATTTTATTTTTAGGGGTTCATAATTCATCTTTAAAATCCCACTTTGGACTGAAATATGTCACCACCATCTAACACCGACTTATCTGACCCAGCAGTAATATATGAGAGATATGGAAGGAAGAAGCTGCACTTTGAATAATTCAAGGTGATTATCTCATGTGCAAAATCATTCTTTTCATGTGCATGTCATCAGAATGGCCATATAACTTCGCACCTGGCATTGACAGGCTGTATTTCATCATAGCACTATGTCAATAAACACAGCCTGGGCCCTCTAACCTACTTTTTCTTCCTGATCCAATTTGCATAAAAAGATCTAAATTAGGTATTTTTTAAAGTCAACAGAAAATGTGGGAAAAGCTAAATTTATCAGCCTTTGGACATCATCAGTGCTAGGATATATAGTTGCAAGATTTTTAGTAGGAACCTTCTGTCACCAAAGGAGAGATCATCTCCTTTGACTCTTGTATAGTAGTTTTTTGTGAATTATGCAGTTACTTGATTTCAGAGAAGAGTTACAGCTTTAGAGGACAGGTGTGTGCATCACAAGGCCTGACACTAATGAATCTTGATCTCAACAAAGTCATCAGACTTAGCACTCTTTTTCCAAACTCTAGACTGAGCTCAATTTGAGTATCAACTTCTTTCTGCTAAAGAATACAAGTAAATTATAAATCAATGGAGCCCGCAGCTGTCAAAGTAGAGTCATCAGAATAATGATTAAGCTGCCCTTTGTAAAAAGGAAATTAAGCTGCTACTTAATCAATCTCCATCCCACAGGATTATGAATTAATGACCTCTTTTTATCCCCCCAGTCCCAGCAGTGATGGGGAGCAGACCAGGTGCTCACTCAGAGTTGTGAAGCATTAACCCAACATAAGATCTACCAGGCTATAAAATATACCAGACTCCGCTCATTTTGTTTGTATGCTCCTCAATGCTTATCTGCTGGCCTTCCCAAAAATTTATATTGTACACCAGGAAAAGCCCTCCAAAGATGCAGGGATAGAAATATAGATGCAGTTATAGCAGTGGAAATAACCACGTTACAGAGAAGTAGAGATCTTTTCTCCTCTAGAAACTATTGCAACATAGCTTTGGTTCTCATTTACTAGCTTTTACTTCACTGAAAATGAGGTATTTAGAATAATTTAAATTCAATAATAATAGAATAATTTAAATTCAAATTAAATACATCTCTTGCTGCAATATCCATCTCTTTCTCACCTTTTCCTATTATAATCTTCACTTCCATTTTTTTTTCTATTATTGGACAGAAATATTTCAGTGGAAAATGGCGGTTTATATATTTGCTGACCATTTGACATTGATCCCTCCTTTCAAAGTGCACCATGTTCTTTACTCATTCCAGAGCACAGCTGTTTGCACCTTCCCTTAATCTGTACATTCTGCATATCCATCCTGGGTCATTTGTTTTTCAGATATTCTCTGCTCTGATGAACTAGACCATCAATAATTGTGGATTTTTCATTTGGGTACAGACTTACAGGATAACTTCACAACTGAGATATGGCACAGTGCACTTCTCTTCCAAAGCTCCCTGTACCACAGCTGTTGGGACCAGAGCACTGACATTTTAAATGTACTCCTGTAGTATCAGCCTTCACATAGATGTATTATGAGGAGGACCTCCCAAAGAAAAATTAATGGTAGAAATTTTGCTAACTATTAAGAAACACCAGAGAAGGCAGTAAATATTTCAGCCAAGCACTGTATTTTTAAAATAGCTAGACAAAGACTATCTTAAAAGAAGATTCTTCAGTCTCTTGCAGTCCTGTGAAATGTTTATTATCTCATGGCTTCTACTTGAGCCAGTATGATCCTCATAAAATTTTGTTTAGAATTTAGCTTGAAATGGTTCAAGACTATTGAGGAATTTTTAAAGAAAAGAATTCTAGCATGTGTGGAACTGAGGATGAAATATTCTTCTTTATACTAAGATAATTATTGTCAGTAAAATGTGTTTGATTTTTCATAAATGTTTTCATTTAGTAAATAATTTCTAACTGGTGTTCAAAATATAAGCTTAAAAGCATACAGATTAATGCACTTTAACAGCAACTTCCTGAAATTATTCCATTATCTCTTATTGTAAAGTTCAGATTTAAGTAACTTGCTTACTCCCTCTGTTATTGGATGATGTATAGAATACAGTTTCAAAGGCTGACAACAAGATGTGCTTAATAGTTTGAAATTGTATGTTTTTCTCATTGATAGAAATAGTAGATATTCCTCATTAATAAAAATAGTAGAAATAATTACTATCGTATTAAAAATTATCAGTGCAAATTAGTCAAAACATATTTTAAAATGTTTTAAATTATTCCAGGATCCTGAGTACACTTAAGAATCACAAATTAATTAACATTTTAGGCTTCCCTTCACCCCCCAAATCTGAAAGCTGTGCCTCATTTACTTATTCTCAAAAAGGTGAATTTAAATTTCTGGAAAAAAATTATCAGGAACACTGAACAGGATTGAAAAATTTCCTTTAAGAGAGTTCACCATCTCTCTTGAGATGGTAGATACAGCATTGCAAACTAATGTGTATTTTGAAGTCGATTTGTGCTTTTCAAAAATTGACTAAATATATGAAAAGTCACTGCTAAAATACAAGATGTAAAATGAACAGAGGTATTGGGACTTTTTAAGAAACAGTTGATAGTGTCACTATTGCAATATTGCAATATAGCAATATTATATATCTCTGATGCTTTCTCTTTTTCTGCCAGATGAATACAATGTAAAAAAGCAGCAACAGCAAGGAAATCCACCACTGCTGTCATAAGACAGCTCTTGTTTCCTCTGTACACAGAATAAACAATCACTGCTTGTGTGCAGTGGATATTCTGGCTTAATGAAGCTGATAAGGGGAAAGCAAGAAGCTTCCTTTAGCAGTGCATGTGTCCTGGCTGTCTGTGTCTCTTACATGTTTTGCCTCCAGGGAAATTGTCCTCATCTAATGTTGTTCAATGTCACTTTATCAAAGCTCTTATTTGAGGAACTTGTTGAGAAAATTAGAAGTGATGAAGTAGCCCAAGGAGGTAATGCCAGAGTGCACAGGAGATTCTGATGTGAAGCCCTGGCTTCCTAATTGTTATTATGTTTACAAGGACACCCTTAAAAGAAAAATGAATGCCTTGTTTCACACCTTCTGTAAAAGGTGCTGCAGCTCTGGAGCTTACTTAAATCATTCTTCCTGCAGCAAACTACAGAATGAAACTCAGGCCATTTAATTTCCAAATACCAGTAATTAAAATGAGTCACATCATCAGAGTCTGGCAGGGCTAGAGCTTCCTTTTCTTTTTTCATTTTCACATAAATTTCAGCGAAGGTCAGATTTGTTGGGGGAGGAGAAGAACCTGCCTGCTTTTGTGCTTGCAGGAGGTTAAAATATGACTTGTTCACTGTGTCCCTCATAGTTCAGGACTTAATGGTCCTTGACGGGGATAACCTAGAAGTTAATTTTACTTTGTGTCCCAAAAGCAGTCATTGTCACTGTAATCCTTCTTGCAGGCTGAAGGGTATCTTCACCACCTGATCAGACTTTCAATAGCAATTGATGAGCAATATCATCAGCCAAGAAGCACTTTCCTTGTGCTTTCTGGCAAAAGACAAAAAGAAAAAGAATTGTGCTAGTACACCTCTTCATAAATGTAACCCTTTTCAATGCTCCTTATTTGAAATGTGAGATTTTGATGTTTGCAAAAACCGCAGTCAAGTACTGCAAAGTGAGAAACTGCTTCCTTTTTGTTTTCCTTCATATTCTTCAAGGCCTGCCAGGGAGAGGGATGAGTACATGATGGAGATATACACCTTCTTTCCAGATTTTTTAGCCAGAGAAAAGGAATACTTGAAGTCAAAGATCAACACTATCAGGAGACCTCTCACTTCCTGACAGCAAAATGTCCCATAGTACAAAAGAAACCTCAAAATAAATTGGTTTCCTGGCTGATAAACTCTAACTAAGCCAGTTTAGGTAGCACATCTTTGAAATACATACACACATGATTTCTTATTTGTTTAAACTTTCCCAGAATCAGGAATGTTACACATGGTAGGCAGAGCTTTGGCAGAAGGGTTGTCCTCCAGGCCTGTTTAAAGTCACTCCTTTAAGACCCAAGCAATAAATCCTCTCAAGTCAAGAGAAGTAGTATTTGTAATACTTTGTAGAAGTATTTGACCATAGGAATTACAGAATGCTTTTTTACTTCCCAGACTTCTGTACTAAAACTGAATCTAATATCTAATCCTATTCCCAGAATTCTATGTATAAAAGATTTCCTCAGCTGGGATCAACTACAAAAGCACTGGCTTTAGGACAGCTCTGACATTGCAGCAGTAAGGCATTTGTCCCTAGAAAACTGCACTAAGTGTTGTCAAGTTATGGAAACACAAAACTTTGCTGTGTGATGGATTTTGTGATTCTATCAAATTCTGTGGAGATTAGACAGAATCACTTAAATTGTTTGAGTTCTAGAAAAGAACCCCTACATTCAAATTTCTCTAATTGTGAACGTATTGCTCAATAGCAACTATAATCCTAATCTTATTTTTCAAAGAAAAGACCTTTGATTTTTTTTTTTTTACACCAATGACGATGTTAACATAAAAATTATATTTTTTCCTAAGAATGTTACTTTCTGTTGGGAAGATTGACAGGGTACTTTGATGGGTTTAATCATTCTAATGGTTCTTCAAGGTCATGTAGCTCCAGAAGAATCTCTGTGGTCAAGGTAAGATATTTACTGGAATTGTCAAAATAAAAAAATCACATTGAAAATTGTTTCAATTCTGTTGCTAGANAGTATTGCTCAAAAGCAACTATGATTTTAATCTTATTTTTCAAAGACCTTTGATTTTTTTTTTACACCAATGATGATATTACCATAATAATTATAATTTTTCCTATGAATGTTACTTTCTGTTGGGAAGATTGACAGGGTACTTTGATGGGTTTAATCATTCTAATGGTTCTTCTGTATGTAGCTCCAGAAGAATCTCTGTGATCAAGGTAAGATATTTACTGGAATTGTCAAAATAAAAAAATCACATTGAAAATTGTTTCAATTCTATTGCTAGAGAAGTCAGTCTGACTTCTTTTTCCTAGAAGGGCCAGTCTTGCCGACTTAAACAGGCTGGGCAAGACTGACATTGGGATTTCAGAGAACCCCTGAAAGCAGCNTCCTAGAAGGGCCAGTCTTGCCTACTTAAACAGGCTGGGTAAGACTGACATTGGGATTTCAGAGAGCGCCTGAAAACAGCAGATCATCTGCACAAAGGGTAGATTGGTGCTGTGGCTGACAGCTCTACCCTACCCATTTGTAGGGGCAGCCAGACCAATCCTAAACACCCTTTGGCATTTGAGGAGGGGCCCACCTGGCAAATTTTGCACTATAGAAATTGAACAAGTGTGAAAATTACGTGTTTTAAAAAAGATGTTTAAATAAAAATCAATTATAAATATATCTACAAATGGGTGGAATAGTTTTAAACACATTGCATACTAGAAGTTTTTATCACAGCTGATGTGATTAGAATTAAAGCTGCATTGTTTTGTATAGCTAATAGTAAATATTCCAAACACAGTTCAGACTGTTTTCTGTTACAGCAGAAAGTTTAGGTTCGTGTAACATTGTCTCCTAACTATGATAAAACCTCCTGGCCTTGAAAGATAAGAAAATATGTTTCTTGATCCCAGTTACCCTCAGTAACTGATAGCATCATTTTATGAGTATTAGTGACTGGAAAGGTGAAAGCAGCTTGTATGTTCAAGGGGAAATAGGCAACTTTATTTTCCACTTAAATGAAAATGGAATCTTCTTTGCTCTGATCAGCTGGTATGGCAGGGATCAGCCTCTCTCAATAAGCATCAAGTTACTCATCAACCAGCATATGCAATTAGAACTGGTTTTAAGTATGAAGAGTGAGCAAACAAAATTTCTTTTTATACAAAGCAAGTAGCACTTGAATAGTCAGCCATGAGGAAAATCTGCTTCCCTGACACTGCTCACATGAGTGAGGATTATTCCGTTTCATAGGCCCTGTCCTTGAATTATTTTTCACTGGAGTCATCTCTTGTAGGAGATTAACACAAAGAAGCATTTAGCAGTACTAGGAATGATCAAGCATATTCCCCAAGCTGAAATTTCATACTAGTGATAATAACAGACTAAAGGAGAAAATAAAAAAAAAAAAGAAATATATTCCCTGAGGATGCATATAAGCAATGCAGAGACCATTATCGTCCTCTTTGACCTCCCCTACTATTTCCAGTTTGGCTGCAGTTGAACAATATAAATTTCCTATTCAAACACTATTTGCCCTTCTGAACACACAAAATAGAATTAATATCATTACTACAGGATTAACAGAACAGAATATATCAAGTGTGAAAACGAAATGTGACCTGGATTGATCTAAAATAAGAATAGGCTTATGAGGTAGTGCTCATGTCTGGGGTTTGACACCTCCCAGCTCACCCTGAGCCCTCCCTGATCCCACAGCTCAGTACTCCTGCTCACTGGCACTGCAGCTGTGGGGTTTGTAATGGCTGTGAGCAGGTTCATGTTCCCAGCACCACACAGAGCACACTCAGCAGCAGGAACAGCAACAAGGGATTCCTCACAGCTCCATCACTCCTGAGCCAGGCTGCAGAGCCACCCAGTGCCCCAAGCGCTGCTCCACACAGGGAGGTTGGCTCTGTGGGGCTCTTAAAGGTGGGTGGTCCTGTAAGATTGAAGGAACTCATGAGGAACAGGGTGATAGGTAGGTTTAGCCCCTTACTGCACAAAATTTCAAAAGCCATTTAAAGGGAAGAAGAGGAAAAATACAAGAATTTTTCCAGTAAGTGCTGGAAGCTCCTCAATTGCTCCTCTTTTGTCCATTAGGCCCCTCATTACAACAGGTACTTTTGTGATGTCCTGGTAGCTGCCTGCCAGTGGGCATCAGAGCTCCTCTGAAGGAGACTTTGCCCAGGAGCACCCTCAGTCCCTGTTAGGTGTGAATTCTCTGCTGTCTGCTAGTGAGGTCACATTGCTATCTTCTCTCAACACTTCTTCAAAAGTTATTTATAGGAAGCTAATTGTCTTTGAGATGTCTGTCCCCTGACAAATTTAAATAAAATTGGTCAATGAACTGATCATTATAAATTGACATATGAGGGTATATAATATGGAGTACATAAAGAAGGTGAGTTCATGTGCAAGCCTTAGGAAACCAAGCTAAAAAAAAACCAGTTAAAAGTGAGACTATGGAATGATGAACAAAAATGAAGGGGGCATGTTTTTCCTTTTAAAACAAGACTATAAATATTGATTAAAAAATAAATATGGGCCAGTTATACAACAGAATGAGGAAAACAGAGGGGGCCAACTAAGCCTTCCTGTTTCAAAGGACAAGAGGGTCCTTTATGAAAACACAAGGTAATAAACCTAAAATATAATGTACTTGAAGTAAATTACTTAGATTTTTAAAATGCTCCAACATACAAAGGACAGCATTTGTAATTGCCATAGCTGAGATGGCAATTACAGTAATTATTCATCTTAATAATTTGGAGAATAAAATAAGTGCCATGATCCAAAAAGTCAATCTTTTCACCATGATATATTTATTATAAAATCATAATAGTTATGCTACAGAACAAAGCACCAGATCTTCACCTGGAGCTCTCTGTGGACTGAACCAGCACACTGGTAAAGATGGGGAGAGCTGTGCCCTGCCTTGCTTTGCAGTTCTACTCCCTCAGCTGCCACCCTAAGAGACAGCAATACTCAAGACAAAATTTTAGGAAAATTTCCTAAAATTTTAGGAAATCCTTTCTTATTTCCCTTTTTTTGCAACAGTGGGTACCCCCTGTTACTCTATCATCAGCTGCAGTAAAGAATTCAAAATGATTTGAAATAAACAGCACTTCTCCTTTGCAAGAAAGAGCAGCTAAGTTTGACTGCTGAAACCATAAATATTGATTGTTCTTGGAACTACAACTTCTTCATTTTATTATGGACAAATTTTGGGGTTTATTATGGATAACACATGCTCCTGAAGACAGCAGGGAAATACCATCCAAACCTCCTCTAGGAGAGGTGCATGTTGGAAAAGTCATCATAGTATTTTGACTGGCCTCTACAGTGTTCTCATATTTACACTGGGATTGGTATTATCTTATTTCATGCTTCATTGTGACCTTGTTCACCTGGATACCATGAAAACAAGCTTATTATTTTTCCCCCTGACAAATATGCTGAGGCCATCACTGAATCAATCACAAGCACTAACAGGACTCCTTCAAATGAAATTGTCTCTAAACAAATTGTGATTCTCCAGTATGTTGTGGCATTTGTTTTATGCTTCTGCACTAAGCTCTTAGTTTGAAGCAATCTGCTGTTTGTTAGTCTCCTGTGATCTTCCAAACGTTGCTGTTTATTGCTTGAAGGAACAAATAAACTCACCTTTGTATTCCAATCTTCAAATTCATCCAACCTAGGATGTACCTAGACACAAGTCTAAATATATTTTAAATTACTTGTGGTATTACAGGAAAACTTGCTTGACAAATCTGAAATTGTATCAAGCACCTCAAAAAATCTCAATAATTATTTTTACATTACTATAAAACCCTCTTTCACATTTTATATGAACAGGGAGGGGGGAAGAAGTTATTTTTCCACAGGTTAGAAAACTTGTAATTGTGTTTTTATGTAATTTTTGCTCCCAATTTCTTTGCAATAACCTAAAACTGCAAAACTGAGATTTCCTCAAGTAATACCCTCAATGCTTTTAAAAGTGTTAATTTACTCCTTAGAAAAATATATAAATTCACCTGCTAGTTTACCTTTATTTCCCATCTAATCCAAATCTATTTGAAACATCTCAAAATATTTATGTATTAATTCTCACAACATTCTGTCAGTTACAGAGAGCCATTATTTTCATTTTACAAGAGCCTCAGGTCATAGAAGTGTGTTTCAAAGCAAGAAACTGAAAGAGTCACAGGCTAGCTCAGTGCCTTAAATATTTGTATCTCTATGAACTTTTGTCTTCTGTCAAGATGAATAAAAATTGTGAAGCAGAGCAAACAAAAAAATCAGTTGATTAACACTGTTATCTATTCAGCTTTGGCATTTGTATTAATTCATTTCTGGTTAATCTTTTAAGAAGAAGGAGATAGAGAAAACTGAAAATCTTAATATAAGTGTTAAAATGGGCTAAGAATTCATTAACCTGTTATTTTTTGCTCACAGTTTAAACAAATGCAAATGTTATTCTGGTGGAATTTCAAGGTATATAAATTAATTAAATTTTTAAAAAAATAAGGAGAAGGAGAAGGAGAAGGAGAAGGAGAAGGAGAAGGAGNGGAAAAGGAAAAGGAAAAGGAAAAGGAAAAGGAAAAGGAAAAGGAAAAGGAAAAGGAAAATGAAAAGGAAAAGGAAAAGGAAAAGGAAAAGGAAAAGGAAAAGGAAAAGGAAAAGGAAAAGGAAAAGGAAAAGGAAAAGGAAAAGGAAATTTAACTTCAATGTCATTTCTCTTCCAGTACTAAGACACTCAGAAGCCACCATTAACCCACCATAAGATGTGTAACTATTGACATGAAGAGCACCAATAGCCCATGTGTGCTTCTGTACAGCTTCTTTTAGGATAGAATTTTCAGACTAGGATTTCTTTGCAGTTCACAAAATCAGTATTGGATTTCAGTTTTATAACAGACAGGAAACTAAAGAAATTTGTGGAGTAAATAGCCAAGTAATATCTTTCTGTTTGGAACTTTTACTCATGGAAAATGTAACATAAATGCAAGCAACCAAATGTGAATCTGAATTTCAAGTCATGATCTGATGGATTTCAGCATGGGCTCAAGGTCTTCAGACACCATAAGGCAGCTTTTCTCACCCCAGCTCCAACATTTCCAACATCAGCAGTGTGCATAGTTCCAGCTCAAGGAATTTTTTTTCCGTAGAACTTTATTTACTTTATTGTTTGAATAATTTGAATTGTTTATCATTGTTAGGTCCAGCTTTGATTTTAAACATGCATAAAATTCAGGAGCTTTGGGCTTTGGAAAATGGGAAGCAGTTTCAGTGCTGCCTTTGACTATACCTCTCACAAAGACATAGCTAGACAAGCAAAAGGAAAAAGAAAATAAACCACAAACAAACAAACCAAAACAAAACAAAAAAACCCACAACAAAATACCACAACCAAACAAAAAAATTTGATTCATCATCATATTTTCATCACCAGAGAAAGACAGGGCACACTGAAAAATCAGCAAGTACACTTTGCTGCTATCTAACTATACATTTACCCTCCCACCTGCCTGTACTGGCCAGCATGTCAGTGAGGTTGAGAAAGGGTGAGACAGGACATCACAGGGTGTATCATAGAGGGGACAGACACATCTGGGAGGCAGTAACAGTGCAGTGTGACCCACAGAGTGGTACGTCAGAAAAGCACATCCCACTCACACAGCGCGTCCTGCACCTTCTGGAATGTGCAGGGATCGATCCTCCACCCTTTGCCTTGTTGTGCTGCAAGGAAGGAGGCAGATATAAAAATGTGCTCTTCTTGGGTACTGGGTTCTTTCTTGCTTGCTTATTTCTGTTGTGTGTACCTTGAAATCAGGGAGTCACTTGACAGACTTTTCCAGAAGGCTGCAGGATAGACCTTGAAATCCAGAGCTACACTGAAGCATGTTACAAATTTCCATGGGAGGCAAAAGGGGTGAGGTTAAACAACCTTAAGCTGGTTCACCTTGTCAAATTCTAAAGAAAAAGGGCTCATGTCAGAGGGTGTACATGGGTACAACGTCTAACTCACCAAAACTTCCAAAGATTTCTTCATACCTTGCACAAAGTTAGAGAACATACACAGTATCTTAAGCATTAAGGTAAAAAAACACAGGTTCTTCTTTACATAACTTGTTGTGGAAGCTTGCCTGCGTGTGGCACTTCCAAGCTCTGCTGCCACAACACTGAAATGACATGAGATCGTATTGCCCTGTTCCTTTATATCCCTGATGAGAAAAATAAGTAATTCCTAAAGCCCAGCAGTCAAGCCTGCTGCCAAATCCCCCCGAGAATTCTTTTCCAGGGAAATTACTCACAAGAAACCTAGAAAAGAAGTAATAATGAAATGCCAAAATGAAATGCCAAAAATGTTCAAATCAGCTCTGGTAAGGAATATGTTTCTGGGACAGGATTACCCAACAACCTTATTTATAACTTCATAAATTAGGCTAAATTATGATTATTTGTGCTGCTTATTGCTAAGCTCTGCAAACACTGGACTCCAAGAGAGTAATCATCCCAAAGGGTTTGCTGGCTAAGAGCAATTTACTGCTAAAAAACAACAACAAAACCACCACAAGATAATTGGGTCAAATCTAGGGTATTTCTATAATTGAATTAATGATTCTCACAAAAGGCACACCTTTTTTATAGGTAATTATTTAAGGTGTGAAAATGTTCATTAAAACACTGATTTCTGAGGGATAATACCCACTAGATTATTTTCTCCTTCATTTTCTTCTTTTCTACGTTTTTTATATTTTGTAATAGCATGTAGCAAACCAAACTGGAAATTTATTTTGTTTTCCTAAGAACTTGAGTTGTAATAAGATTGGAGAGCAATGGGTGGAATATGAACTTTTTTTTTCCCCCTGAAGTTTAAATTAAGATTTCTGTTTTGTTCATTTTACAAAAGTCTATTTATGTTCAGTAGAGCAAACACGTTACTCAAGAGAGTTGGGTGCACACAAGATAGAGCTGTGAGTCTACCACCCTAACAGAACATTAATCCTACACATGGAAGGGATTTGTGACTTTTCCCACATAATAGTCTGAAAAAGATATTATTACTGGACTTTTTTCATTATTATTTTCATGCCCAGAGGACCAAGCTGGCAAGGCTTTTACAAAAATGTATTTTGAGAAAGTTCCTTTCTTGTAAAGATTACAATTTATGTAGAAAAGAGAGAAATTAGAAGGGGAGGTCTGACAATAGAGACATTACCCAGAGTTTTGCAGAATTTTTTATAGTGTTTAATTATTATATTTCTTGGTATCTAATCCCAACAGCAGCTCTGACCTCAAACCAGAAACAATAATGACTAAATCTTGTATTTGAGATTTCACTGAACACTGAGAAACAACTAAAAGTTTTGTTTGTGTGTGTGTTTATAAAAGATATTAAAACAGGCTGAGTCTTACAGAATAACGGGTGGGATTTGTTGGGGGTGTTTTTCAAATGTCCTGTCTCATGGAATTTCTGCTCTTGCATTTCTTGACCCAGGGAGCACATCCTGCATGAGCCCAATCAGAAATAATAGCTTGGAATTATGACAGACCTGGGGCATAGACATAAACACATCTCTGGGGCCATGACATGTCTATCATTGTTATTGGAACTTAAAAAATGCTTAAAGAGGAATAAAAGACAGATGGAAAACTCACAAAAGCTATGTTTGGCTAGGAAACTATGCTGGAAAATTAAAAACATGTGCCAAACTCATGTGTTTTGAAGGATGGTTATTTTTTCCTTTGGTTAGAGTTTTGAATTAAGACATGTCAGGAGCTGAGATCTCACCTGAATGTGTTAGATTAATCCTAATCAGTTTGTAAATCCTGCATGTGTTGAGTCCTAAAGGTTTGGATATCCCAGCTGAGATGCTGGGCTCTACAGTGTGGACA
Organism: Alaudala cheleensis; assembly: GCA_013398995.1. Taxonomy (NCBI): domain Eukaryota; kingdom Metazoa; phylum Chordata; class Aves; order Passeriformes; family Alaudidae; genus Alaudala; species Alaudala cheleensis. The sequence goes on from VWYE01026229.1 coordinate 310,847, forward strand.
TAAAGATGTCACCTTCTCTGATCAGGTTGTGGCAGGAGACCTGTGTCCAGCCACAAAGGACTTAGTTGTCATCCTTCAAAAACTTTTTTTTTAAAGATTATTTTAAATCTCTTTTACATTCAGAGACATATGCCATCTGACTGATAGGCATGAACTTGAAATAAAGCACCAGCTCACCTTAACAATATGGCATCATATGAAATTGTCTATTGAAATTTTAGCAGTAGACTTGAAATGCCTAAAGGGTGTTCTATAGATAATTCCCAGTAGTACTGTAGAGCTTGGATTGGAAAGTGATTCACTCCCAGATACCCTTACCATACTACACACTGCTGATAAATCAGGCACAGAAGAATTTGTGATTCAAATCAAAACTTCTTTCAAGTACAAGATACACTTTGTCATTGCTGAATCCTGAAGAAAGGTAGTTTATCTGTGACAAGTCTGCCAGACTTTTTTGAGAAACATATGCAATAGTATTAAATAAATTACAGACTCATACATTCCTGGTTCCATAATGGAAGGAAAGCAGGGCAGAGATTCACATTCAGCAGGCTTATAGTGCCTCCTGCAAAACAGGATGCACACCAACATGCTCCCAGGGTAGAAAAGGCTAAGAAATTCAAGCACACCTAATCAAACATCACAGGAAAACAGCTACTGTCAAAGAGATCTTTTCTCTCTTCTCACAGCTCCCAGACAAGCAGCTAGGGAGCAGAGAGGAGGGTGAGCTGCCAGTGAGATTGATGTGCCACCAGGAATCCACCACTGTAGATTCCCTGTTCACTTACACTACAAGACCACAGCCTTGACACTGGAAAACATCTCAATCCCCAGGAGCCTGGCCACTTAGCTTTCATTTAAATTCAGTTTTCCTTCACTCATCCTGATCTACAAAACCACCCACTGTATTCAGCACATTGTCTAAGAAAGTCCAGTCCAGTGTTTTGCATAAGGCCCTGTGCGTTGGAAGGGACCACTAGAGGCCACCTGGCCCAACCTGCTGTTTGAAGGACGTCTGGTTACACCAGGTGGCTCTGGGCTGTGTCCTGCTGCACTTTTAAATCTCTCCAAGGATGGAGATTATGAACATCAAGGGTCACAGATACTACGGTTGGACTTTGTATTGCTGATCATCCCTGTTTTAGCCCAAGAGACCAGACAATTTGTAGCTCACCATCCAACCTATGACTCATCAGTTTAAGGACATTATGGGAGATCCTGACAGAAGTCCTGCTAAAGGCCAAGTGAACAGCCACTACTCATCCACACTGTCAGCCCCTCAGAGAAATCAGATTAGTCAGGCATAATCTGCCTTTAGCAAATCCACCTCCATGTTTCATGTGGCTGGAAGTGGCTTCCAAAAATATTGGTACCTCAAAGATTGAGGACAGGCTGAGCCTGTGAAGCCTGAGGCCTGTGGCTCCCTGGATCTTCCTTCTTTCCCATCATCTTTCCAAAAAAGTCTTTTCTCTAAAGAATGCGGGGAAACCAAAATTCTGCTAAGTGGCCGCATCCAAAGTTCGCATCTCTAAAATTCCTGCTTGCTTTCAGCTCAGCTCTGAAAATACCTGAACCTACAAGCTTTCATGAATACTTATGCACAGGAACATAGGAGCTACTTGAGGGCATGCTCAAAAAAACCCTGTGTTGGACAGTGTCTAGCTGAAAAATGAAAACTCACTTCAGTAAAGTCCCAGCTACTTCCCTTTCCAGACTCACTGAACATGTGAAGCAGCCTTCACAAATCATGACTTGTTCCCTTTCACCTGGAAGTTTGCTGAGTAAAACTTTTATGTGAAATGGGAATTACATAGATTTCCTCCTCTGCCTGAGGAAACCAAAGCTCTATATACAATTTCTACCAGAGCTGTGTCTATCTTGCTCTTAAAACACTACATGGATAGAATTCCTTTGATTTCCCAAAACAATTTGCTTCATTGGTACACAGTTCTCCATCCTTTATTTTCATCTTTTTTTTTTTTTTTTTTAATGAAAATGTAAGACAGTGATTTGTTGTTTCCAGAATGGAGAATACTTCACACACTTGCTGTGGCTTTCCACACCAGGAATAAAGAATCACTTTGATTATCCTGTTACCCTTCTGTGCACACTCTCTATACTTTGAGCACAGTGTCCAGAGTTGGATACAGCCAAGCCTCCCCCATGCTGAACAGAGACGGAGCAGCCCTGGACAAGCCTTAAAAACAACAGCTTTGTTTATGCATCCTAATTTGTGCTGTGATTTTTTCATAGCATGGCATTCCTGAGTCACACTGAATTTGTCCCCCACTGCTGTCCCCAGAACATTTTTGATGGTCTGGTCCTAGCAAGGAGTTCCCCATGTGAAACATTAATTCTCAGTCTCTTTCTCTCTGTTATGTAGAGTTTGGGTTTGGGGTTTTTTTATCGTTTGGGGTTTTGAGTTGGCTTTTTGTTTGATTTTGGGAGGTGGAGAGAGACAGTGGGGGGACGTGTCTCAGGGGTTGTAGGGGATGCCACAGGGTTTAAAGGTTAAAAGTGCAGTTCTTCAAGAGGGGTTTCAGCCTGTGGAACCCAGAAGGCTGAGGTGTCTCTGTACAGCACAGTGGTGAATTAGAGACCTGTGTCTCTGGTACTGAAATGTTTCTCTCTCAACAGAATTTTGAAAATAAAATCCTCAAAGGATCTGGAGACTCAAAGGCTCTGCTGAGGCATTTGGTGCCCTTTGTGTAGATCACTGTTTCGTGAACCACAAAGACTGGACCTGGTTGCCTGCTCCTATAGGGATAAGACATTTTAGTGAAGTCCCCAGGTGAGTTGTTTTCAGCTCTATTCACTGAAACTTTACTGGCACAAAGAAAACTGCCAAGAGTGAAGTTCTGATGAAAACCAGCATTTAGAAGAAAAATACAGACAAAAAACCTTATGGATCCTCTGACATTTCCCTTTGAAAGAGTCCCATTTCACTCTCTCTGAATTCTAGTAACATATGTTTTGTTGTAAAGAACAATGCGTGCCCTGTTTGTATTTAACCTGAAAGTTAAAATTATTTTGAAGTACTAGGAAGCAAGCAATGTCGAGTATCCTCAGTTAAATACCTTACTGCAGTGTCCTGAAATGAATGTGACCCAGCAAGACTTCGTCTAGAGACAAGGAGTTTTTTCTTTTAAATTATAAATCTGTTCTTGTCCATAGTGCACACACACTATTTTTGCTACCCGAAAAAGCAGTCTAGAAGTGCCCTCATTAGCATTTTACAGTAGGCCTTTTTTTAATACTAACTGGATAAGCTTTTGTCCTAACAAGGGCTACACCTGGATAAGGACATGAACAGTGTCAAATCAGCTGCCTCTTTCTCAGGTGAGGGAAGAGGAGGGGATAGGCAGGAATCCACCACCTTTTCTCTTGGCTTCTCTCCACCTTTGGCCTCCAACATTGGCTCCACACAGCAGAGGAGCATAAAGGGTGTTGGGTACCCCACTCTGCCCCTAGATTTGAAGGCAATCAAGTGTTTTATTTTGGTTAACCTCTGGTACTTGTGATTTTGGGCACTGAGACAGCAGCTCTGAGGTGCATTGGCACACACAAAGAGCTGGAAGAAGCAATCTTGTTCCACACTCCCCGTCCCCCCCAGGTTACATCCTTCTGAAGGCACCCCACTGAAATAAAACATCAGGGTGGTTTTGTTGGGTTGGTTTGGAATTTTTTCCCGAGAGAAGCCAGGAGCTAACAGTGACATGAGAGGCTGAGTGTGATCTGATTGAATTGAAAAGGTAAAAAACACATGGTGCATGCAAAGACTTCAGCAGCCACAAGCTGAAACTGAGGCAGCATCCCCTGGAAAAACCACTTACAAAAAGCATAGAGATCATCTAGGAAATGAGGACAGTGAAGAGACATGCTGGTAACTCATGGGCAATCAGTGCAGGTATAAGAAAGTGGTAAGAGGAGCTGAGGAACACACAGGGCAGGGCAGACACTGCAAGGATGAGTGGCAGCCACAGGAGGAGGAGAAATAGGGGGCACAGGTGGAGGGCACAGTGCTGGAGACATGGCTGGAGGCACACACCTTTGGTGAAGAAGATGCTGGGGCCTGGCACTGTGCTCACATTTGCTAAAATACTGCTGGAGGTGATGACTTCACACACAGTTTGAGTTATGGTGCTGTTGGCCCTGGCCAGAATGGTGTTTTCACACAGGCAGCAGTAATCTGGATATGTTATAGATGAGATCATACTTGAATAAAATTTTTGAACCATCCTGTCCAGAAGCAGGATGCTGGCCACAACCCACTTGTCAGTGGAGAACTGAGCAGAGTGAATTTTCTTATCATTCAGTCATTAAAAGTTCAAAGAAACACCTCAGATTTTATTCTTTACTGGTGATGAATAAAACCTCTAATATTTTTCAAGGGATCCACTGATGTCTTCAGCTAATCACGAGTTATTGGCAGGAGTAAAAACAGTAACACTGAAAGTTGCTGGGAGCAGGAAGGAGAAGGGGGTCAAAGTGTTCCATGATGCCTTATGCACTTTCACATACACCATTCCAGAACAAAACTGAATACTGAACTGTGCTGTAAATCCTGCAGCAGCCACATGAGGTACTCCTGTTACTTCCATTTCACCAACTGATGCTGTAGAAGGAGCTAATATTTTTTTGTGCTTCTCAAAGTATCATGACAGTACAAAAGTGATTAGAATTGCCAGCCAACTGGCATGATGCTAATGTGAGTTCTCCAACTGTGCAGCTGCTGCCCTGGCACCCTCTGCTCTTCAGATAGCAACAGTTGCATATATTAATTATGCCAGCAGGGAGACAACAAATTTATGACAGTGCTTAGGGGAAAGCTGAATGCACCTGGCATTTACACAGAAGAGCAGAAAAGGGAGCAAGCAATGATCTTGCCTTTTTACTGGTAATTTAAACAGTTATTCTGATAACTTGGGCACTCTGGCATAGGTTGAGGTGAGTGGAAATGTAGCTTTAAGCTAATGCATAGATTTAATCCCTTAAAATGCTTTTAATTACATCTCTTCCAAGGTCTTTAGCATATGTCAGCCTGGATAACTCATGCCTGCAGTGTCCTGCTATGGAGTGAGGATGCTTTGCAGATTCCCGGAGGTGAATCCCGGGCAGTCACAGACCCTCAGGGACTGCCCGGGGCCAGAGGCTGATTGATCCTGGCCCAGGTGGAGCTCCATGAGCCCCCTTCCTGCTCCCTCCACCCTGCTGCTTGAACAAAGCATCACTCCTGCATTGTTTGCTGCAGGAACTCAGCCGAGGAAGCCAGAACAAGACAAAAAAACATATAACCTTATAACGTTGTTAACTTGGTTGAATCAGAGCTCCTAACAAGTAGAAGAGTTCAGTAAAGTGGAATAAAAATATTACAAATATTTGTTATCAATGGCTTTTCAGCTGTGCCTTTGAAAACACCACATTTATTGTGCTTTTATTTAAGATTAAAGCCAAACTCAAGGACACTAAACAACATTAACAAGGTCAGAAATTACTTTTAAAACGCCTACTACAAATGCTAACTGTGGCAGGCAGGCAGACTTCACTGTGTTCAAATATCATCAGATAAAATGACATAAAAAGATATGGATGTGCCATTCCAAAAACCTCTCTGCAGCAACAATCTACAATGCACTGTTTCACATTTTGTTAGGACTAGGCTCTGACAGTTCCAGAAACCCTAAATGAGGGGCAATGTGTATTAACACTGTCACATTAGCAAGTGAAGAGCAAACTGGTGATCCCAACCACATCAGTCACCCATTGCTCCTCTCAGAAAACAGTCTGAGCTCCCCTTCCCACAGCAGTCACCCTGACCTGACTAGTGCCCCACAGCAGGATAGAAGCCAGAAGGCAGCACATCCCACACCACTGCTCCTCCTGGGCTCCTGAGACAGAGTGTGTACACTTGTGTGTTCTAGTTAACTAACAACCAGCAATTTGGGATTTCTGTGATTGTTGGTTTTTTCTCCATTACCTAACCATAGTAATCAAATAGTTTATTTCAAAGCATTCTGCCTTCAAGTTCATTGAAGACATTTATAAATACTCAAGCCAAAAGTTGTATGCAGTGCTAAATAATGTCCACAAAAACTAGAGAGAACGTGTTATCTGTGGTCTTGACTTTCTTCCCTTGGAGGAATCATATGTCACATGGGATAGAAATGTCATTTTGCTTGTACATTTCCTACAGGCTAGAGAAAAGTCATAATGTGAGATGCTGTTTAAGCAAGGGATTTTTTTTTTATTCAGGGAATTAAAATTAATTCGATCATTAGCATTTGTTCTATTTTTAGGCAAGATGAGCAGAAAAAAAATAACTACAATATTAAAGAGTTGGAGGAAACCCTTCAGCCCAGATTTGTCTGTCTTTCAGTGTTTCTAAAAGTGGCATTAGTTACTAAAAAGTAAACTGTTTTCTGTGAACCTGCCTAGTGCTGAGCACTCATGAAAATCAGATCACTTGTCTAAATGCCAGAAAATAAATTGAGAGATCTAACTTCAGGCAGCCAGACTCAAAAGGGAAGAACCAATCTTGAGGAATCTTACTGCTCCATCTGTACAGTTACATCAGCATAATTTTTGGTGTAGGCAATATTTCTGTAGAAGAAACTGGCTTATTTAAATTAGAGAAGCTATTTTAGGGTCTGCTTTCCCAGAAGAAGGCAGTTTCAGTTATATTGGTCTGTCTGGGGCTTGTTTTTGTTAGAAAAGCAGCACAGTAAAGCCAAAAATTTTGAGGAAAAGTAGCTGTATTTTTAAAATGTATTTTTGGTAGTAGAAGTGTAACTCCCTTGGATGTCCTGCTGACACAGCTGCCTTGCAGATTGCAGTTTTTACCTCTTCTAATTGTGCTACCTGAGCTTGCAAGAATGTGTGTGTGTGCAATGGCAAGACAGGGTCCTCACTGCTTTGGATAGGAAGAGGAGCTCCAAATCTCTGTTTGACATGGCCAGAGAGGCAGGGGAAATATCCTATGGAGCTGTTAGGGAGACAGAAGGGGACTCAGATTTCTCTGATCCTTTGGGGCAAAGGGATATAAATTTTCTGAGAGTCTTCTTCAGACAGAGCCTGGGACTGTGCTTAGGGGAGGGCAAGGGACAGCCCCTCCTCTGGTGCTGCTGCTGGCCAGGAGCCCAGGGACATGGTGGGTGCCCAAAGCTGGGCAGCCTGGGCTCACCCCAAAATCAGCCTGCTCCACCCAGGAGCCTGGGCCAGGTGCTCCTCAGAGGTCCCTTGCATCTTAGTTTATTTTAGGATTGTGCAGTGAGATTTCTAGGGAAAGGAAGGAATCAGGTGGTTCCCTCTCCTTCCTCTCTCCTCTGTCATGAGCAGGGTGATGTGCAAAAAGTTATTTAAGAGTCAGGAGATTATGCTAACTCTAAAAAAGCAGTTATATAGTAAGTATTGTCCTTCACAATTTTCTCAGCCACATAAACTGGGCCTGAATTATCTTTGTACCTTTAAAAATCTCATTGTTGAACAGGAACATTTTAGTTCTTTTATTAATTTCTAATGGAATACTCTGAATTTTTTGCGCTGAGTCCATTATTGAAGCCCTATTTCAAATCACAGAACTTGGGGCTACTGAGAAAAAGACTTTTGTTGGAAGTTTCTTGATTTTACTTTTCAAAGATCACAAAATAATTTAGCAGCATTTTTTTAAACAAATACAGCTGCTACAAAGTTAATACTATTTCACTGACTCTCTGTGCCTCTCAAAAATAATCTTTTGCTGAAAATCAAGAACCCCAGTGACAGTCTTGATCCAGCAAACAATGTAAGTATGGGTTTAAAGTGAATGTTCTCCACTTCACCAGAAATGATAAAATTTCTGTTCCAGCAAGCAATCTTTTAAATAATCTATCTGAAGCCATGCAACCAGCTGCTTTATTTCTGCTACTGTGCTCCAAAACTTTGTAGAATATGAGAATTTTTAGTTCTGCTAATGATGCTTCATATGAAAGATTAATGTTTGGATACCTTTAAATCCCCTGAAACTTCTATTAAGAAATAATAACTCTTCACTGAACTGTATTAAATAGTATGAAAATATTTCCAGTTTCTAAAAAAATCCCATAGAATCAAAAGATATGTTTATGTTTCCAAATAATTCCTTATTAGAGCTGCAGTGTCTGATGGGATTGTAGTGGATATTTTTAAGATATCAAAGAGCATTATTTCTTATCCAGTACAATATTATTTGTCATATGTCTTTGGTTAACACTAAAAGAGGAAAAAAGACTCTTAATTTCTACCTCTCTTTTTGATTAGGATACGAGTGGTGAAACACTTAGATTTTTACAAATTTTCTCTTATTATATTTTCCAATACTTGCAAGTCCTGTGTGATTTGAGGAGATTGTTGCTTTCCTCCAAGGTGAAACTTTGAAAAAAATAACATTCACTATATCCTCGTTTAATGTTCAATGCTTGTTTTAATATTTATCATCTTAATGAATTTCAGGTTTAGAAAAACAAAGTTCTTCTCAGCCTTGAATATTAAGCCTGTAAAAGCAGATTTTGGACAGAATTTTATTACTTTACATATTTGTAAAGTAGACAGAAGTCTGCTGCACTTTGATAGATCCCCTCTGGATTTCAGAAAGGGGCTGAGCACTCAAATCTTGTGGGTCTAAAGAGGAGCTGGACACACTTTGGGCAATCTCTTCCTTGATGGCTCAAGACGTGCAGGCTGACTTTGTTACCACCTTCTCAGGATGTAAATAAATGTAAATAAAATTCTTGCATAGAGTAGCCCTTTGCCTCATTAAACATACTCAGAGTAAGCTGATGTTTTGTAGTTTTGGCTGCAAATTTCTTTGCATTATTTTGATTGAAGATAAAAGAAAAATAAAAATTAAAAAAGGCAGCCCAGAATCAGCTCAGATTTCACGAAGGAGTCTTCCAAAGTTAGTAAGAAAATAGAGGCTGCTCTTGGCACTAGCAGTGAACTTTTTGTTGGTGCCTATGAGCAGTCTTTGGGCACAGCTAGAAAATAGCACAGGTCCTTCTGTCCCACTGGTAGCAATGCTGCTGGTTCCAAATGTGGAAAGCAAAGCAGATCCCTTTGCTTTGGGATTTTCTTTGTCTTACTAAAGTCTGCCTTTGATAGAAGCAGCTCCAGCCTGAGGATACGTAATATATACACAAACATATATAAAATATCCATAAACAGACCTAAGCAGCAGAACAGCTTTCTTGCAGCACCAGCAAGAACTGCTTGCCCTGTCCAAGCTTTGAACAATTCACAGTTGTTGTGCCTGTTTACAGCCACACAGCAGGAGACAGGGCAACAGAAACCAACCCCTAGAGTGAAGCCTTTCCAGCTGGAGACTTGGCACTCACCCTCTGAGTGCAGAATTTCAAGGGTTTAGTCCAGATCCAAATTAGAATGCTAATTTAAATACATCCAGTAAACCAGAGGGAACGTGACATCCTTTTACTCTTTCCCAGAAATAAGAGTTGCTAAATTAAAATTTAGACTCCATCACTGGAGGACATGCATTTTCTGCACTGTGAACTCCATACTTTCCTATCTCTGAAAGTATTTGTCTTGCCACTTCCTCATCCTGTCTGGCAATCCATCAAAGCAGCAAGAAAAGGATGAAAGCAAGCAGATTAAAGCTTAGAAATTTGCAAATCTTCTAGTTAATTGAAGGGCTACTAAGGAGGTTATAAGAAACTCAGTTTGGGCACATGTGGTGGTGCTGTAGCCCATGCCAAGAGGGAAAGGAGCAGTTTCTGTCAGCCACTGGAGTTTTACTCTAACGGCTGGGGCTTAGCTTTAGGCAAAGATGCAACTGGAATGACTTAGCAGGAAATAAATTCTTCATGCCCACCATTCTTTTCCTCAGAATCCCCTCATTCGGAGGTGCAGGGCACAGCAGTGCAAACAAATGCAGGAAAGGGAGCTGCCCCTGCCTGGTGACCCAAGGGGAATCAATGGGGTCTGTGCTCCCACACCACAGTCCACTTCCACAGAGGTCTGGCCAAGCTCCCATTCCTGCTTGTGGTATGAAAATGAGGCCATAGCAAGTAGTAACTATTAATGAAGCAAAAGCTAGAGAATTTAATGATGCTTTTCATTGGCCACAGTTGCAGAGATCAGTCCGTGTTTGCTAGTATCCCATTCAGTCTCCTACTTAGGAATAAAGCCTATCACCTCTTCAGTTCTGTAAACTTCCATACCCTTCTCCATAAAAGAGGTTTTCCATTTAATTCCCCTAAATGCTTACAAGCAGGTTCTGAAATCTGAGTGGAATTATGTTTGAGATAAACACTGAGCAAAGGGTGAAAACAACTGAAAAAGAATTTTTTAATTGCCTTTAATGACTACATCAGGTAAAATCACATTATATTTTTATTAATGTGATAACTGACTGGTAAGGATTATCAACTCCATATCACATTGCTCGCTCTTAGTTCTTTTTTGAAAAAGCCCAGGACCTTTTATTTGCCATAGAATATAGGTTTATAAAACCATAGAATAAATTATTGCCACATCTGAAATACTAACTGCATTTGGGGGCTCCTTTACCTCTCCCCAGATTCTGTTATTTCATTAATTTCCAAATAAAATACACAAAGGTAGGGAAGATGTCTTTGAATATTGAATATTTGAATTCAAGTCATTCCTGAAATATCCCCAAATCTATTGTGTTTTATAGCTCAATTGACTTAAAAAAAATTTAATACAGGCATTAAGTCTAATGAGATAAACCCAGTGAACCAACATGGTTTTACAATATGGCAAAAATATCCTGTTTTTGGTGTACAAACAGTATTGCTGTTATGGAGCAAGTATGTCAAGGGCATGAATGCAACATTCATATCAAAGGGGAACATTCATATTAAGCATTCAAATTAAAAGGAGCTCTTAGTAAAAAGGCAAGTGAAGTTGTTTTTCATGCAGAAGTCACTGAGGTTTATCTGGTGCTGTGATGTTGCTGTGCTCAATTGCATGTATTAAGCAATAAAATGTGACAGAGAGTGCAATGCTGAAGGTTAAAATATGACTAAAGGTGCATTATGAGTCACAAGGCTGAGAGAATAGAGATTTCAGTCTGGAGAGCAGGGCAGTCACCTTCTGAAAATGGACTGCCCAAAGTGACTTATGATGATTGTATAAACGTGGAATACCTGTAATGCTATGGACTCTCAGACCCAGGTCATTCTGGTGCCTGGTTGGAGGTGAGCACTGACAAGGGAGGCAGCTGCCTGCACTGCAGTGAAGAAGTATTGCCAATCCAGATATACATATTGATCAGGAAGTGTAGATTGGAGATGTTCATTTCTTAAAAATTTCTAAATGCTTGAAGTCCAACTCACTGAACTGCTTAACTCAGCTGATAAGCAGGAACCTGATGCTTTGCACCGTATCTTCAGGTGTTACATAAATCACATTATTTTGGGAGGGAAGATAGCTTTAATGTTTAAACAGTAGTTTGGATATATTAAGTTTAAGATAAATCATTAAAAATTCAATTTCTGACATAAGATCTTGAACAAAGCCAAAGTTAAAACCTTATTTATCTCAGTGTCATGTAGGACTTATTATAGAACCTCATTTAAAATGGAAAAAAAAAAACTGTTGCCAAATTACAATCTAGAAGATGGCAGTAAAATTAAACTGTCAGCTGTTACTTAGGAAATCAGTTGTATTGGTTTTTTCCTTTTGAATCAAACCTTTTGATGTTCTTTTAAACTCTAAATTGATACAGAAATCTAATTAAGAAAGTGTCTCCTATGTATTTCAATATTCTGAAGTCCATTTCTTTTTTCTCAGTATACATTTCAGAGTCTATGAATAATTGTCCTCTCTTTATTTATAGAGTTCTCTTTATTCATAGAACTGTCAGTGCTTTGTGTTTACCTACAAGAATTTAGGAACCAGACTCCTTGAGATACACCACTTCAAAAGATAATAAGATGACACCTGCCCCATTCGTGAATAGTTCTTCAAAAACAACAGAAGCTTCCAATGGGAAATTTCTACTTGTGATCAAGCAGCTTAAAGAACCATTATAAAACTAAAATATAAAGCAAAATTTTTGCCAAGTGCATAAGCCTGTGAAGGTCAGTTCATGTAAAAAACCCCAAAGCATCATCTCTAACTGGTTTCATTGTTTTGAAGAGTGAAATACCTCCCTTGCTACCTAATTAATGGTGGTTTAATACAGCCAGAAACAATGGCACATCCTACCCAGCATGACAGCAGCCACTGAGGAAACTGGTCCCCAGGCTTTGTCCCAGCAACCTAAGGGTGCAAAACTGGTCAGAGGATCAACAATGAACTCCCCAAGAGATATTTGTTCTTGTATTACAAAGTCTCTTGCTCTAACCTTTCCCTAAAACTGTGAATCCCACACAATAATTTAGAAGTCTAATTGACAAAAAACTGTTGATATTTGTCCTTCTCTTCCTGTGATCAATTGACTTTCCCTCTAATTGCACTATCTCAGCTGAGGTCTGCAATGCACCATTTCTTAGGCTGCTTTGATAAAAATATCTCAGGCTCCTCTTACTCATCTCTCAGGTTAGGAGCTTATTTTGCATTCCAAAACATGCTACAGGGCATTTATGGTTTTATAGATTAAATGGTCTTAGCTAAACATTAATTTAAATTGTTTAACAAGGAGAAGAAATATAAGCATGAAAATTCAGTGAAGTATTTTTGTCAGCATTCACTCTTATAATTAGGTGTTATTGATAAAATTATATAAATAAAGTTTATGGTTCAGATTCAATTTTTTTCTCCCAGGCCTATGTGCAGGTTTCTGGGATTTTTTTCTGCCTTTCTTTCAGTGTCTTTATTCTTCTATCTTCTTGCTTCTCTTCTCATTGCTCTTGCCATTATGAGCCATTTTGTGCTTAGAGCTCTCATTATTATCAGCACATTTTCCCACAGAAAAATTCAATTTTATAAGGAAGAAAATAGAAAAGGAAAAAAAGCTGTGTGTAGTTCTACAGCAGAGTCTCCTATTCAACTATACATAATTGTACTCCCAGAATAAATAAAGCACTTTCTTTCCTATATTTTACTTAGCTTTACAATCAAACATTTTGAGCTTCTGATGTATCCAGGTATGGGTATGAATGTATGTTGAGTATGTGTGCACACAGAAATGGAAGCAAAGATGAAAAAGAGCTTACTAAATCAGCATGACAAAGACTCTCTAGCTATACCTGAGGGCAGTGATCCCTTAAGAAATGAAGTCAATCTCCTGTTAAAAGTGAAAAAGAGAAGTTTGTTCTGTGCTGAACTGTGAGACCAGCCATGACATGGTGATGACTGAAAGCAGCAGAAGGAAGCTTGAAACATCAGGCAATTCCTGCCTTTGCTGGGCCTAATTACAGCACTTAAGGGCATCATCAGACTAGAAATAAATTGGATAAATAGAAACATTGGAAAAGGGCTTGGGAAGAGACTACACTGGTGATTTGAGGTCCATAAAGATGTCCATTACAGAAAAGGGGATTGTAAGATACTTGAAGTGTGATGAAGATGCCTCTGGAAGCCTGCTTGCTGCTTTTATGTAATTTACAGAATGGACCCATTTCAGAAATTCTTTAACTATCTTTAACCTTCTGTGTAAACCTATTAAAAGTCTGTGCATATGCACTGGAAAATGGTTCTATTTTCACAAATTGGGGAAGTCTGAGTCATTTGTTACTAGATTCTATAATGCTCATGAAAAAGAATAGTCTTTTCTGTTACAGAAATGTCTTGTGGCATGACAGAAAGATTCAATTGTCACAACAATTCATTCCTCCCACTTTTCCAATTTGTTAACCACCTTTTGCTCTGTCAAAGCAGGCTCAGTAATTGTTGTTATATTGGGTCTTCAGGCATTTGTGGAATGTAGTTAATTTTCATGTGCTTCCAAAATTCTCTGTGATTCTTTAAACAACACACTTCACTAGAAAGGTCTTTAAGACCTTCCTGTCTTTGTAAACCATAGCCACACACTCTGATGAGGAATGGACTCTGGATAAGTACACTGTCTGCCAGTGTTCCACAACAATTATAAGCATCTTTTTCTATCCTTTTACAATGCCCCTCTTTCACCATTCAAATACAATGCCAGTCCTTTTTAGCATCATTTTAAGTTAATTATTTTAAGCATTGCCACTTTCCTTCTGAACATTGTCCTATATCTTTTTTCCCTATGCTTTAGCAGTATTAAGACATTCCTTCTTTGGTCACCAGCAGCTTGAGCAATCCAGAATACATGATCTGCCTCTTTTCTTTATTTAAGCACCTTTTCATTTTTTTTGACTTTGCCAAAAACAGCAGCGAATGTTTATCTTTAAAAGCACCACATCGACAACCAATATCAGCAAAGGTTTATATTTTCTTTATAAAAGCACCAAATAATGCAGTGGCAAGCAGTCATTCTAGTGGGGAGACTTCAGGCAGACTTCTGCTCGGTCATCATTTCTCATGGACAAGAGCTGGAGAGCCAGGCATGGCTTTGTCCATTTCATGGACCTCCCCCAGTGACAGGAGGCATGATCTCAAATACTGTTCCCCACTTTGTAAAGATAATTGTTTTCATCCCCTTTCAGACAACAAGAAGCCTATTAAGCCCTACCTAAGATTAGGTGGCTTGAGACAGAACATAAAATTGAAAAGTCATGTAAGACAAAAGCAGTATCCTTAAGGTCACACTGCTGCATGTCATCTATCTATATTGCAGTCTTGTAACCTTCCTGCCCAAATATTATGAAGTAAAATGCCTCTTATTGTACTTCTATTGAATCTTCCATTAAGAAGGGTTATCTTAAGGCCACAGCCCTTTGTTGTGTTACTTCCACATTGTTCTCCTGCTGCCATGTCCAAAGGGAGGAATAATGTAGACTTTGCTAGTGACTGTAGTTACAATGTTATCCAATCAAAACTGGATTAGAATATTAAATGTATGATACTTGTGTGAAGGACAGTCTGTACCTTAGGATTTTTTTAAATAGTAAAAAAAAACAGCCTGGTAATAGTCAGGCTGTTAAAAAAAAAAGGAAGGATTAAAATCAAATGTGTATTTTTCTCCATTGTGCTGCATCTGTTTTCTGTCAGAATGAATCCTGCTGATCTTGGTTTCAAGGTTTCCATTCTGTGTGCTTTTAAACCAAGGTCAAGCAGTAGGCAGCAGAGGGACCTTGAAGGTGTCATTGGCTAGAAATACATAAGCTTTATAGCTACACCACTAATTATTTATCATTCACAGGAAGACGTATAGATGGGCAAAATGATATAGATACTGATACTTCTAAAGCTGTACACAAATCAGAATGGCAAAAGACAGAAGCTTAAGATAATTTGGCTGTGCATGTGAGTATACATGTACATCTATTAGTGAGTGCAAATGTCTCTATGGTGATCTGTGTTCCAACCTCTGTGTCCAGAATGAAATTGTTTCCTGTATGTGCTACATTGCTCACATATACGGTCTAAGATGCCTAAGAAATCTATGAAGGGAAAACATTAAACAAAGCTGCCTGCCTAGTATGGTTATATACTGCTGTGAGTTTTTTCAAGGTGGTTTCTTTTCAATAAAAATAAAGTCCTTGGAATGAGGCCTTACTCCTGAGAAAGCAGACAATTTTTTTAGTGAAAAAAAAAAAAGAAAATATTACTTTAATAAATTGGGGCCTTCTCTGTATTCTTTGTTGTGCTTTTCCTTAATTTTGCGCTTGCCTTGAAGAAGGTACAACATCCTTGTACACATTACCAGTAACTTATGGCTTCTCATGCATTATCTGTTTAACTTGAATTTAAAGCAGTTTATAGGAATGGTTAATGTATATTCTGGGAAGACATCCTATTTTTCTAAGGCAGATGTGACTTCTGAAAAGCAGCAAGAGCAAAGCTTTATATTTGTCAAACAGTCACCATGCAGACTGACACATTGGGCTCTCAGGAGATATAAAAAACAAGCTCCCAAATAACTCATTCTCTGAGTGTCCAAGCACAGGGGCAGTTTTTCCTCTCCAGCTGTGCCTACACTCCTGGACAGGCAGTGTCTGTCAGGAAAATAGACCCAACCATCCTGACCCTGAGCTGTCCAGGCTGTGGGGGTGCACCTTAGCTCAGCCCCTGGCTGTGGGTGCAGATGTCAAACAGGACCAGGCTGGGCATCCAGAGCCAGGGCTGGGAGATGCACTTCAGCCCCCCTGTGGGTTGGGTGTTGCCTGGAGCCCTGAGTGCTGGCACTTTGAAGCTGTTTCCATTACCAAGACTGCTAACAGATCTGCTGATTGCTGCAGTGGATGCTGAGCACGTCATAGGCACCACAGGAATCTGGGGGAGGGGGGGTGTGCCAGAACAGCTCTGCTCTGGCTTTATGGATTAATTGCTCATTAGCAGCTGAAGTGCCTTAGGTAACCACCAGGACAGTGTCTGCCAGTTCGTTTTCATCAAGGAATCTGGTTTGCATCCTCCAAGACAAATCTCTGATGTGAGATGCAGTAAGCAGAGACAAAAATGCAATCCTGGTTCAAATGAAAATACCACACAGGGTCATTTCCTGAACGTGGCATATTGATATACTGCACCTGTATTATTTCCTGCATTTTCTGTGGGCAAAGTATGCAAAAATATTCAAGCTTCACAAATATAGATATTTTTCATAAGAAAAACCCACAGTGTTTGAAAGAGGACATGAGTTTGATTCACACAGTCTATGGCTTTTTTATTCAAACTGCCAAAAAATGCTGAATTTATGGTGACCTAATAAAAACTTGGAAGAAAAATCCCTTTAATAAACTTTCTTCCCCTTAATGTATGACTCAAAATGTTTCAGTCTATCTATCAAAATCATCACTGATGTTAACAAACTCATGTTTCAAAGCTTTGCCAGGGAACCATGACATTCCCTTATTAGGAAATAAAAATTCAAAAATACCCTGTCTTAATTTAACATTAGAAATATATACACTCAATTTAGGCCACAGCACAGCACACTGCTTTTCCTCCCTTTATTGCCTTGTCCTCTCTAAACGATTCTGTGAGATAAAGATCAGCTCCCCAAATTTCTCCTTTTATAGAAGCGCCAACACCTACATTTGCTGACAATTAGTGCTGTGTCATGCTTTAACAGCTTTCTCAGTTTCTTCAAGTTCTTCCTCTCAAATAAGGATGACATTTCCTCCCTCCCTTCCACCCCCTCAATCCCCCATATTTTCATTATATACTTCCAGTTTTGTCTGCCTTGGATGCTGGCTTTCTCCCCAGTCATCCAGAGTGCTGGAACACTGGAGTAACATTTCCATCACTGATAAGAACAAAAAAAAATGGTTATTTTTAAGACTGATAATTTCTGCCTGCATGAAGGTGCCAAGAAGCTCAACATGACCCAGTGATGTGCACTCACAGCCCAGAAAGGCAGAGGTATCCTGGACTGTGTCACACGAGCAGTGGGCAGTGGGCCAAGGGAGGTGGTGCAGCCCCTCTGCTCTGGTGAGACCCTTCTGGAGTCACCCACCCAGCTCTGGGAGCCCAGCACAGGAAGAACATGGACCTCCTGAAGTGAGTCCTGAGGAAGGCCATGGAGGAATGGAGCACCTCTCCTGTGAGAGGGGCTGAGAGAGCTGAGGTTCATCTTGAAGAGAAGGCTCCAGGGAGACCTCAGAGCACCTTCCAGTATCTAGAGGGAGCTTAAAAGAGCAAGTGAGAGACAGGATTTTTTTACAAGGACATGGGGGAATGTCTTAAGCAGAAGAAGAGGAGATTTAGATTAGATATTAGGAAGAAATTCTTTACTGTGAGGGTGGTGAGGCACTGGCACAGGTTGCCCAGACAAGATGTGGATGCCCCATCCCTGAAAGTTCCAAGCCAGGTTAGATGGAGCCTTGGGTCTGGTCTGGTGGAAGGTCTCTGCCCATGGCAGGGGGGTTGGAAGCAGATGATCTTCAAGGTCCCCTCCAACCCCAAACATTCTGTGATTCTATGATCACTTGACATGGAAGTCAGGAAGTTTTGTTTAGATTCTACTGTCATGAGAAGAGGAACTAATGAATTTTGGCTTCCACAATATTGCTTGCTTATAAATTCTGTTGAGTTTCTGATTACTTCCGTGGTGAGGCATTAACTATCCCTGAAATGTTTCCTCTGGGACAGGCATCCACTTTTCCCTGTGTGTGGAGCCTCAGGTACTTCACACAAACTGGATATTCACTTCAGCCTTTTTTGAAAGTGCGCCTGAAAGCATTTTCCTTATCTACTCAGCTTGCTAATATGTGAAATTGAGATTATCACATGGTAGTCAGTCTGAAATCTGCAAACAGATACAGGTTTATGCTGGAAGAACTAGGTAAAACTAGTTTCATTTTTACTTGGGGAAAAGGGGAGGAAGGCTGAACTGCTTACAAAACTCAGCATATATTAACAAAATATTTTTATTTTTTCTATGGACACATTTCAAGAGAGTAATGTATTAATTTGAAAAATTCCACCTAGCAGTATTTGTGATTTGCTGACTGGACCCCATACCTTCACCCAGCACTGCTGCAGCTTCAGTTCATGCACCAAGTCTTTGGCACCCCAGACTTTGCACACCGTGTCCCAACTGCAGCAGTTCTGCATGAGATTCTTTACAACTGAGAAATAGCTCAAATAGCCTGTTTTATCAGAAATGGGTTTTGATAAAAATGCACTCCACAGGGAGCAGATCTAAAACGGAGCTTTCTCCATAGGCACTCTCCTTTTCTGCACATACAGCATCTGTAATGGAAATGAGCCTCCCAAACTGCTGCTTTTAGGTGGAGAAAATGGGAGGGGGAAATGAACCCACAAGGCAGTTTCATTATTCAGAAGGTAAATTGATGTATACAGGATTTATAAAACGTTATTTTAAACTGATCACTGAGCTTGATAATGTCTTGCACTGCTAACTGAGAGTAGATTTATGACATCTGTGTTGCTTTAAATGTATTGGGAGTTTCTGAGTATCAGTTCTTCCATTGTTAATACTGCCAGCAAATTGTTGCTCATGCAAAGTCATCATAATCCTGGATATAAACATCAACACTTCAGATTAATTTGATTTGTTGGGAATAGCACCACTTGGACAACTCTCAAAGCAAGCCTGAACCCTAACAAGATTTAGTTCACAACAATGTCTTTGCTTCCTCATTATTTTTTCCCCTGCCAATTAGAGTGAGCAATTTCCTTTCTTTTATTGTCTTTCACATCATCCTACAGAGCAGCAGCGTGTCAAGGTTGCTGCATCCTGCAGAGAGAGTGAGAAGTTGATCTATTTCTTCTCAGGAGAAGTGTGGTAGATGGGAGGGATCCCAGCAGGCACCAGCACTGCCATGCTCCTCCAGCTAGACTTCCCTCCTTCCTTTCCCATCCTGGTGAATCTTCTCCTCATGAGGTCCCTTCCTCCCCATGTGGTAAGCACCTCCTTGTTTGCTCTCTTTCTCTACCATTAAATTAAATTATGCTTGTTGATTGAGTGTAAAATTAAATACAATCTGTACTAAATAATTAATGTCGTTTGTGTGGGGTTTTTTCCCAGACATATTAAAACAAGCAGCAGTCTGGTCACTGAAACTGGTGAGGACTCTTAACATCTAATTTGTGTTTTCATTTCTATTGTGGGAATTGTAATTCCTGAAAATTTTCACTTTATAAAACTAATTTCGGGATTTTTCCCTTACAAGAACACTAAAGAATGATTGAACTGTGAAGCACAAACTAATCCAGGCTGATGTCTGACTGCTACAGATGTGTGCTGGAAAATTATTGCATCTGAGTTGAGCCAGGCAAAGATTCATAGATTTTAATCCATGTTGATTAAATGAATATTTTTCCAGTGACATTTTACATTGCATAGGCAATCTGGTCTCTTTGAAGTTCCAAGAAACACTAATCACAAAGGGGTTATAAGAGTCTTTATTAATGATTTAATTTCTCTACAGTATTTAATTCAGAACCCTTTAATACAGTGTTTGACCTTTCCCTTCCTGCAAACTCATTTAATACTTCTCCTAAAAGTGATTTTGGGGACACTGTATTTTCAACTTCTTTTTTGACTGTGAAATGCAGATTATTCTCATTATTTGTTTCCAAAAACCACCTTGGAATCCACAGACAAGGGCTTAGAATCATCAGAAGTAATTCTCTTCAGTTTCTTAATGTACATTCTTAAGCTTCAGTCTCCCTAGAGAAATACAGTCCTAATGAGCTAAAACACACAAATGAAATTACCTACCATTTGGCATTACCTGTGCCTGGTGTTTCAATGAGGTCATGTGAAATTTCAGTTGTAGTAAAGTGTCCATTTATTTATCAAATAGACAAAAAAATACTTCCTTTAATTTGTCTCAAATTCATGTTTTTTCAACATGTTGCAAAAATTTTAGTTAAGCAAAGAACCCATATTGTGACACCCTGTGCTGGTCTTAGCAAAAAAGAATTTTGCTTAGCAAATGAGCCTCTGTTTTCTCTTATATTCTAATACAGTGTGGGGATTAGGAAAAATAGATAATGAAATGCTAAAAAGGTTTTTCAGTTTTCCTGTATTAAGTTGTGCTGTGACTATTTTATCCCACCAGGATTTTAGCACAAGTTCTGCCCCCTGGTTCTCTCTCCAGGCAAGTAGCAAGCTGGACAGGACCCCAAGCCCAGACCAGGTCCCAAACCAAGAGCCAGGTTGGGACCTAAATCCATCAACACATCTGAGTGTTGAGGCATTCCCTCCTTCCTCCTGCTCCTTCCTATCCCTCCCCACCTCCAAGTTAAAGTGAGATCTCCTTGTTTTCATCTGGAGTGAGGTACCCCAGGGAGCCCCAGCCTGTTCCCAGGGCAATTCCCAGCTCCCAGTTTATATTTGCTCTCAGCATCTCTGCTGTACCCCACTCTGCAGGGCCTGGGTCCTTGAGATACAATTATTACTTCTTAACCCTTCAAGCAGAAAATCTCTGGAATTATCATTTATTCCAAATGCAGACAAGCATCTCTACTCATCTCCTTCCTTTCACACAGTGAAATTTATCCCTTATGTTACAAATAAGTGAAAATATTTATTAGCAATGTGTGCAGCCATTATTATTGTTGTCCTGGTTAACGCTGTCTCTGAGGCAATGGCATATGAAATACTGCTTATGGCATCCCCAAGTGGAAGCAAAACTGCTCTTAAAATGTTCTTTGCAGAGTTTAATACAAAGAGTGAAAATAAATAATGTCAGGTCCTTGCCATGATCTGCCCATTTTAAACTGTTCCATGGCACAAATCATCATTAATGAAGCACTTAACATTACACTCCCGACAGCACAGCATAAAAATTACTGCAGTCATCCAAAGGATAAGAAGAAACATGGCAGATAACTTCTGGAGGGGAAAGATTTACACTCTTTTGATGAAACTTTATGGGTTCAAGTTTACATTAGAATAAAGCAGGGGAAAAATGCTTATCTCTTGAAAGCTTTTGGGGGGGATATTTGGAAGGAAATTGTGAGCTTTTTCCCCAAATGAATGAAGAAATGTCAGAGAGCAAGGTCTCAGCAGTAGTGAAATCTGGTTTGCATCATCAGCTATTTTGATATAAAATACTGTAGCTGGAGTAAGAGGACATAGAGATTTGCATTATAATCAGGAATAAAGTAAATTCTATTCTATTATGCAAGTCCCCTTGTTACATAGATTTAGTCCCAGTTTGCTCCAAAATAGATAACAGTAAGCTCAACAGCTGGTACCTAATGCTTAATTTCCTTCCTGTTTATTTTTAAAAGCAGAATATCATGCTCTTTGTATAAAATTATGCACAGAAAACAATCTCAGATTCATATGCCTGAAGGCCATGGATCAGCACAGAGACTCCTGTTTGTGATAAAGGATGTGACATCCAGGGGAGGCTGTGAGAAGCAAGAGGCTTCACTCACCTCCCCTCTGAGTACGGCAGGGTTTCTGTGGAGCTGGGATGGAGGTCCCAGGGATGGAGGGGAAATGCCTTGTGGCACAAATTGATCAATGCCATATGAGAGGATCACTCAGTCCAGGCTGCTCCCTGGTGGGAAACAGGTTTTAAGCCAGGACCTGGCCAAAGGGGGAGAGGAGTAACTCTATAGAGAGTAATTAGCATTTGTGATCAGAGGACAGAAAATATAAGGATGGAGATATCATTTAGCAAAGCCAAACTCAACAAATTAAAAATTTCAATGCCACATTTCATTCTGCAGTGATTTTGAACAGACCCAGCAGAAGAAAGAGGTTACATTTAGCTTGGTTCCACAATGCATGTAACTAGGAACCCAAACAAAACAAAACCAAAAAAAAAAGCAAAAAACCCCAACCAACACCCCTACCATTTGTCAACATTTCACACTATTCAGTCCAGTGAACACAGAATTCTGTTCTCCTGTAGAAAGTGTTTGGAGGAAAACTAAGCAATATATTATATTCAGAGAAGTGTTTTGCTCTCCTGAGCTTATAAAGATGGCATCTAGGTTCTGAAATTCAATTTGTCTGCTTATCAAGGGGAACATTTACTCTCTTCATTGCAATCAATTCCTACTCAAAATAAGGTGATGATGTTAAACACATATATTTTCTCAAACTCAATCCACTTGACTGAAAATTTGGGATTTTCTCTCTGTTTATTAACCAAAGTATTTCTATGTTTAATCCTACTTTATTTTCTATGCAAGTACATGATCTGTTTAAACCCTGTTTGTATTGCTTCACACTTTCTCAGAGATTCACTTCATTCACTAACATTTAGCTGATCCTTTGCAAAGAACAGATTGTCTTTGTGGAAGGATCATAACCATCTTACAGTGTTCTCTGCTCTCTGTGTTCTACACAGTAACTCTCTAGAGTATCACAGACTCCCAAATGCTTCTGGGATGAAATAACAAACAGCAGCACAAAAAGCAATAGAAAACTGTGATGCATTCACATGTTACTCACCAGGGAAACTGTGAAAGGGAGGTAGCCTAACATTAAATTCTTGTTGATCCTAGATCAATATTTTGCTATTATCTGCACTATAGATTGTTTTAGTTGTCAAATTTATAGTCATTATAACAATATTCCAAACAAGAAACACAGAATTAATTCTGTTCATAAGTTTCTAGAAAATGTATCACTAAAAAGCCAAACAAAAGTGAAAGTGTTGCTTTTCTTTGACCCATTAATTTTGCTCTCTATCCAAAATTGATCAAACATTCCTACAGTATAATCTTTTTCCTTTTGATAATTAGAAAAATTTAGAGGAATTGTTATGTAATGCACATCCCATCTTAACAATAGTGCAACCAGCTTTCAGAAATAACACTATGATAACTCTGCCTCTGATTTTGTCATAGAATAATTTTTTCATTTGACCTATTTTCTTCCAGTATTCCTGATGGTTGCTGTGGAAAACCAAGACAACCCTGAGGTTCTGCTAAGTTAAAACATCTCCCTGTGGGGTTTTTTTTTGTTTGTTTTGTTTTGTTTTGTTTTGTTTTGTTTTATACAGGGCTAATGTTTTTCAGCACAGAAGCTGGAGAAGAAGGAATTACTGAGTATGTGATATATGCTGAATATGATGGACTGTTGGTGTTTGGTACCATGAGGGGAGAATTACAAAGGCAAAAATAGGAGTTCAGTGCCTTTGGACATTAACAAGACATTGGTAGGTGAGCACCCCTATCCCTGATTAACATCATGAAAGAGGGAAAGAAAAGAATTTGGTCACTAGAAACCTGTTTCTTATGTAGTCTTTAGTACCTCTTGATATTGAGACAAGACATTCTAAGGGATGGCTTCATTTTTGTCTTAATTTTTCCACAGAGGAAAGTCATGCACTTGACTCACCTGTCCAGTTAATCACTAGAGTCTGGCTTGGAGCTGAAAATGCAGGTTAAACCTGGTGAGTGTAAAACTTGGCTACAAGGAAAACCCCCTCTAATCTCACTGATTTTTTTTTCTTCTCCATCTCAAAGATAATTTTGTTCTTCCCTGCTTCTGCACCCAGCATCCACACAGCTCTATTGTAATGCTTGGCATGATGTGACAAAGGGAGTACCAGAACTATCACCGTGTCACCATGACTCATGTGACTCATGTGAGCCTCCACTGTGGTCAGAATATTCATTCTACATGAATATGTATTTCAGGAGCAAAATCTGACCAAGTATTGAGTGGTTTTTACTAGGTATTGCAGGGGAGGGCAGCCTGTTTCGCCAGGAAGGACTCTGAAAAGACAAATACTTTGATTTTCGCCTTTTTCTTCAATACATGACAGTTTGAGTCTTCTCAGTGAATCTACCACATACCCCACTGTGCATCAAGCAGGACATACAAACAGGGCACATGGTAACCCCCTGTCTGGAAGGTGTTCAAGGACCAAGCTGTGCCTTCATAGGCAGCTCCTGATCAGCTGCTGAAAATCCAACAAATGCAAAAAGCTTTTATGAAATTATTATTGTCAAACTCTGAAAAGAGTCAGGGCATTTCTTTGCCTTGCTGTTCTGAGACTTGTTTATGATAGATGAAACATTATCTTTGTAACTGCTACGTGACATTTTGAGCCCTTCTGTGGAAAGCATTTTCCACCAGAAATGTTATTACTGTTTGTTATTTTCCATTTGGTTTGAGGTGCAGTTTATACAGGTTATCTCTCACAAGAGAAATATACATCCATGGTTTAAAGTCTGAGCTGGAAAGAGATCATTAACATGGTGACATTTGTGGAATCATTAGCAAAGGTGATGGGTACCCTTGGCAGCCCAGGGATAGATTTCATACAGTGCATAAAGGTCCTGGAGGCATTCCTCATAAAGATCATAAAGACTTTCTGTCCCAGTGACACAAGTCATGCTCTGACTGACAGTACAAGATTTAACTCTGGTTCTGGGAAGACTGATTTTCAGTTAAGGTACTTAAAAGCATGCACATGTTGGCTAGGGAAGCCTAATGAAAGCAGAAATAAAAGCAGGGTGAAGTAGCTAAACACAGAGAAACCTGTCAGAGAAGGTGTGAGCTGGAAGCAGGGCAAGGTGAGACACCAGTACACAGAGCAGTGGATGCCACACTGCTCACCTCTGCTGCCAACACCTGCAGGAACTTCTGGTAAGAGATATTGCACAAAAAGTGTGACTTGTTTTGTGTTTTAAATCAAAGATAAAAAGATATGTTTGGTTTCATTGGTAAGAAAAGAAAAGCAGAAGGCCCAGAGAGAATAATCCATGTGCTTTTTTACTATTGACATTTTTGGTATCAATACTGAATGACAGCTCTCTGACTGCTCAAAAAATGTATCTCTAACTAACCAGTGATGAAATTCAGAAGAAAAGTTGATGCAACAGAGCCATAATTTCCTCTCCCTACAGCAAACTGACTGAGGCAATTACACAGCCTAATGCCTTTCTGAAATCCAGCAAACTCCTGTGGATAAATCCCTTCTTTTCCACACTTCAACACTTCAGAGTGTCATTCTTTGTGCACAGAAAAGGTAATGACTTAGACAGCAATTTCCAGCAAACTTTCCACATGCCATTCTGTCAGTAATCTTCATCTCAGGATGAAGAAACATTTCCAATGGCTTTGAAGTTTTGGAAGGTCCACTGAGATTTCCAAGACCAATTACAAAATGAAAGATCTACTCACAACTTTAAACATCCATTTTCAGCTGAGAGTGATATGATTTAATGCCTAGAATATCTGGGTATATCTTATTTTATTTCATTTAATTTAATTTCATTTTTTTTAATTTTAATTAAGCAATATGTTGCTAGATTTATGGATATACATAAATTATCTGTCTCTGGATTCTGGCTGTATCTGGACTTCTTAACTCACAGTTTTTGTCTCAACACTGAATGCCTGTGTAAAACACCAACAGGTTCCTACTGACACATCAACATTTCCTCTTAAATCATCCCATGGTGGGAACCTCAAATGTCCTCCTCAAGGTCATAAGTACTAGGGCAAAAAATTCCAAGCACTATCTCCCATTCACTGCACAACATTCCTTTACAACTCTCTTGCTACAGCCTCTTTCCCAACACTTCTTCCAGTCTTGCAAGTGGATGTCGGGTCTCCCCTGCAGTATTTGTGAGCCAGCTCATCCTATTCCCCCCTTTCCCCTCTCTCTCACCACAGAGCTTCTCTCAAGGTTTTTGCATCACGACCTCTTTGGAGAGAGTGTTTCTGGCTGCCCTGAGCACAGAGCAAACAGCTCAGTGGCTGAGCAGCTCTGTAGGTGGATCTCCTTCAGAACAGAGAAATCCTGGCTGAGCAGCCAACTCCCAGCACTGCACCAGGCAAGCCCTGTGAAAGTGATGCTTTCTCAGGCTTTCCCTGAGAAATTCAGCCATGTTTTGGCAATTAGGCATCTATCTGGAAAATCTCCTGAATGTATAAATATTCCTGGGGCTTACTGGTGCTAATGGTTGAGTCCATTCTCTTCCTGTATGTGCTTAATAGTGGAATTTCTTCTGTGCAGTGTCCAGCTGCTGTCTGTGTAACAGGCTCAGTGTCACACAGAGCTCTGCTTTGGTAACACCAGCACGGCTGCACAGGCTGAGAGAGCTGGGGCTGTGCAGCCTGGAGAACACAAGGCTCCTGAGAGACCTCTGAGCCATTTTCAGTATCTTGAAGGGGCTACAAGAGAGGCAAAGAAGGGCTTTTCACAAGGACTGCAGTGACAGGACAAGGGGGGTTGGCTTTAAATAAAAAGAGGTTTAGGTTATGTGTTAGAGAGAATTTTTTTACTATGAGGGTAATGAGGCACTGGTACAGTTGCCTTGAAAAGTAATTGAAGCTCCATCCCTGGAAACATTGAAGGCCCATTTGGGTGGGGCTCTGAGCAGCCTGGCCTAGTGGAAGGTGCCCATGACAGAGGGTTGGACTAGATGACCTTTAAAGGTCCCTTCCAACCCAAATCTCCATAATCAGGCAAGCAGTGGGACAGCCTTCCCAGGGCAGGCAGCTGGGCAGGGACTGCAGCAGAAGCGAGCCTGACCTTCTCCTGAGGGGCACAGGAGCAGGGGTTTGCCCAAATGGAGGTTGTCCTCCTCAGAGCCTTCAGAGCAGAACTGAAGTTCCTTACCCCCTGTCGAGGTAAGGGGATCAAATGGCCACACAAAATGCCTCTGCACCAGGAAGGGGAAAACCAACAGGCCTGAAGACCTTGAAAGCCTGCTGTAGGTGTCAAACAGATCTTTCTGATTTAGTCTTTGACAGGTTGCTATTTTCTGTGTTTCTCAAGCAACTAAAATCTAGATAATTATCTGTGTCTGTTTCCAGGTTCTTAAAATGCCAGGCGAAGGAATTTTTTTGCAGATTTTCCTATAGTGTGGCTTTTAAAAGCTGATAATGGTAAAACAATGACACCTTGTGGCACAGAAGAGCAATCAAACCCACACAGCCACAGGTTTTGATAAAGCACTGCCAAGAAATAGATTACATTTCCCAGAACTACTTTAAATTATTGACGAGCTAAGTTTCCAGCTACAAGTTTTTGCTTAGATCTTTAATTTAAAATTGTTCTTGATGTTTACAACGTTTGAAAGCATCCTTCTAATGATGGGAATAATGTAATGATGGGAATAATGATGCTTGTTTTTCAGAAATATAGCAAATTTCCAAGATAGTTCTGTTACTATTCTTGCAGTAAATACTAATTTTTTTTCACTTATCTTATATATTCATATCGTTTAAAAAAACCACTCAGAGTAATTGTTCATCTTTTCAGTGTCCCTGACCTTACTTCAGGCAACTCAGTGATTTAAATTGCACTGGCTGGCAGGAGAAATGTTGTGCAGAATTGCTAACAAGAAAGATATGATGCCTGTTAGTTTCATGTCGGTTAAAGGGAAGACTCCAGCTGTCCAGAATTTTCTCAGCAATGAGGATTTTCTGTTGTAATTATTTTAAATGGGCATAACTGAATGGAACAGATGTGGTACAATGTCATTTTAGAGTATTTATCAGATTTTAGAAGGTTTGATAATGGTGATTTTATACCAACCCCATTAACTCCAAAAGACTGGAGAGTTAATGATTTGAAGGCAGCCCTTCCTTAAATTTGTTGAGCTGTTCAAGTCAGCAAGCATTAATGACTGTAAGGGGATGAGAATTCCTACAAACTGAAAAAGATCCCCAGACTGTTGCAGCCTCACAAGTAAAACGTTTCATACAGTTCACAATTTCCTTATCTACCAAGGAGCAGCTTTCAGTACCAGCACTGATTACTGACCTTACCAGTATCTTCTCTGACCTCCATTTAGACAAGGTATACTGCAAATTATCGAGATTTTGAGTGAATTATGGCCTGATTAAGATGACTGGTGAGCTATTCCTGGTACTACATTATGCAACTAAAACATTATGCCTGCATTCATATATTTTATAACTGTCTAAAAATTAAAATCTTTTTGTCAGCATAATAGCATTGCTGGGACAGCACTACTCAGTTCCAAGGGTATTCTGGGGACAGGAATGAAACCCACAATGTTACATAAAAAACACATCATCATCAAAGAAGTGATATACAGGAACATGGTATATTTGGTGCCTCTGTCATTTGTCACTGGGGAGTTTCAAATCTTGACACCCTTTTTGCATCAAGAGGTAGGGGTTTTTTTCCAACCTGATGGCAACAAACTGTATGTTTTACATTGGCATAGTGGGAATTACAAAATAAATCTTACATAGTATTCACCTCAAATGTTAGACAACAAATAAGTCAAACACATCAGCAGTGGCACGTGACTAATAGTGCACATACATAAAATGTGGAAATCACTTCTCCTCTTGTAAAGGAGCCTGTACTCACCAATTATTGCAAGATCTAATGGTGCATTAAGTGATTGCTGCTGCAGGCAGTGCACACCTGAAAAATCACAGAGCTTCTCTATCGCACATTAAACCAAAAATCCCACCTTGGTGCCTTCTCAAGACTGCAGTGCAGGCCCTGGCATGTGCTTGGCCACATCTCCCACCTTCCAAACATCACAGCCTGACATCCCACACCTCATTATCAATGTGGGGCTGGTGGTGAAGTGCTGCTGGGAGATCTCGTGTCTGATGGGAATGGTACTGGTGGTCAGTGGGGCAGGGAGGTGACAATTTACACCTCCCATTTTCAGTCCCTGTAAACTTGTCCTGCAGCCAGAGGCTAAAGCAGCCCTCAGCTACACCCGTGCTTTGCCAGCTCTCCTGTAGCTGCAGAAGAGCCAAGGGCAATTCCATGACAGCCAATCCTCCTCTCACCTATTTATTTATGGCTCTTGCCTCACCTGAATCCCAGCTCACCCGCATGATGGAATATTTCTTGCATCCTGCAGTGATACAAAGCTCACAGGAGAGAGTTTTCCATGATCACTGTATTTGTGTTTTAGTGCCATAGTGTTAAAGTCCTCTTACATATTTGTGTATTCACTCAGTTTACATCGGTCACTGACTTCAGGGACTGTTTCTGGGTTTGCACTTTCAGTAGAGGTGAGGGAGCCCAACTGCCTGTTTTTAAGAGAACATGAAAATGACAGAAAATAACAGTTATTATGCTTATGCACAGTAAAACATCCAGACAACTCCAAAAAAAGGGATGTGCTTTTTTTACTCCTTGTTACACTGAGATGTAGATAGAATATCATGTCCTGATGTGCAGAGCAAATGAGATGCTTTTACTTGCTTGCTGTCTCATCGAGTCATTAAGGTGAGTTGATGAACATTAATTTTTACATCAGAAAAAAAATCAACAAAGGAGTCTTCCTTTCTTCCTTTGGTCTCACCTTCTGTTTGCAAAGTTCAAGGAATTAATAAAGACCGTCACTTTCACAGCTCACAAATGAGAATTAACATCCTTATTGTGAGTTTGGAGATTGATTTAACCTCTTTTGTCCCTGTTGTGAACTACACCTGTGGCATTTTTAATGTTTTACCACCTTAAACAGAAAAGTGGATAATAAAATCCCGAATATTCTAAAATTCCTTAAATATATTTTTATTTGCTGTTTCTGAAAAGTACCCAAATTTCTCTGTTTCTTCTGACATTTTGCTTCCTTGGGTTACCAATCTTTGGATTTGCAGCCACTTCAATCCTCAGTATAGCATTGCTCCATCACATAAACCAGGGGTTCAGGGGGTTCTGATTTTGGGAATATCTGGAGGCTGAAAGCTTCAGGCATCAGTAAGACTGCGTGTCATCCCCTCAGAAAGCCTCCAAAATCTGTCTGCCTAGTAAAAGCCCTCTGAGAAGCAATGGCATTTTAACATAAGCAACATTAACTGCATGTCAGAATGATGATGCAGCCTTTCACCAGCCCCTTAAATTCATTTGCTACAGCCCCTGCCACATGTGGAATCTTGACAAAAAAATAATGAAGTCTTTCCTCACCATGGGCTGCCTGGCACTGATATTTGAGCTAGAATTAAGAGCTGCTAGAGTTCAGAATTCCTCCCCTCAAAATACAGCCACAGGAAAAGCTCCAGAAAATGATGCAGGGTTGAGCTAGTATCTGGCAGGTAATCAGATGGCACTGGCTCAGATTTCCCATCTTGAAGTGGAGCAGAGATATTGTCCAAAACGTAATGAGCACCTTTTTTTTTTTGCTTCTATTTCCCCGCCCTTGCAGTCAGGCAGTCGTTCCTGTTCACACCTTGCCTGCCACTCCAGCCCAGCCACTGAGCCTGTGCTGCTCCAGCTGGTGGTGAAATACAAAATACAGCGACTCATTCTGCCCTTGCTGGGGTGAAACCAGCAGGAAATGAGAGTGGGTACAAGGATGAAGACATTCAAATATGGACTGGGGCAGCTGAGGGAGGTGCCATCTGAACCCCACAGAGCAGCTGCAGTTCTGAAGCAGGGCTGGTTCCCCCAGGTTTGAAACAGCAGCAGAGGAATTGGGCTGAACATTTTCTTCCTCTCCTTTTCTGCTCTTCGTATCAAAAGCTTTTGAAAATGGCTTATACTTGGCTTCTTTGCTCAGTTTCAGACTCTCAGCAGACGCACAGAGAGAAGAAAATTCTTAGTAAGATCACATCAAGTTTCAAACTCTCCTTCATAATTTTTTCTACAAAAAAAATTACTTTTTTTCAATTAGCTGGCTGTAATTCTTGAATAACCACACCAGAGGCTGAGTTCCCATGGCTCTAGCTCTGTGTTCATTTCAACCATCCACTGCTCATTTTCAAACTTGTTTTTTAGCCTTAGTCAAACTTTAGTGGATAAATAAATCATAGCAGCATGCTCACTACTATACTTTATGATCTTGTGCATAAGAAAAAGGGATGTTAAATTCATGCAGCTTTTGGGGAGGACAAGAGACTTGTTTTAAAACTGTGATGTGATATTAAAGCTCCAGAAGGAAATTGCTCTGAGTTGGATCTTACAATCAGCACATGTCTAAACCAAAAAAAATATTCCCCCTTTAAAACCCTGTTGTGCAATGTGTTTCAATTACAGGAGCTTTGGAGTAACATCACCACTGCACAGGTCAATTTAGCCAACATGTTCCTAAATGTATTATGGCCTAAACCTTATAAAAAGAATTTAAAACCAAATTGCTTGAATCATGCACTCATACATTTTTAGCTATGCATCGAGATATAATTTCACTACCCTAAATATAACCACAATATTAAATCAGACTGTTTATGTGAGGAAGATTATTTACATATTTCCTGTGAATTAGTCATTTGGTTCTTAAATTCAATTGTAGCTGTTGCATGTATTAATGCTAAAATCCTTTAAATATATTTTTTTCATTTCTGAGAAGCAAAAACCTCTGCTTCTTCTTAAAATTAATACCCTTTGTCCAAAGTGTTCACCAGGCCCAAAAGTGAAAAGATCAAGTATAGAAATCCCCCAAAATTGAATAAAACCAAACTATTAAATACTCTGATGAAAAGACTTCTCATTTTGCTTTGCTCAACCTTCAATTTTCACAGACTAACCGCTCACTGATTCTTCAGTGATTCATGAAAATGTCTGGTTTGCTTGTGCATGTTTTTTAGTGATTGTTATTTAGATTTAGCTCAGTCAGAACTCAGTCACTTTGTCCTGTGTGCAGTGATAGATCTACCATTGCAACAGTGTGCATACTGAATTAATACTTGACTCAAAGCTGGCTTTTTTTGATGCAAATTGAGGATGTTTTTTACTCACAGGTGGAGCAGGTGTATAGCAGGTGAAGATTTGCTCTGCATTCATACCAAATGCAATGAAAAGGAAACTGAAGAGGTTGAACAAATAAGGTCCTGAAACTGGTCACCAGAGAGAGGAGATCAGTGCTCAGAACAGTTTTGTAACCCCCAGACACCAGATAATTTAATCATTTTCCATTTATCCCAGCCCTGCATGCCTGTATCACTGAAAGTGATGAGCGGCCTCATTTGGTTTAAGGTGCTTTTGAAGCTGGAGAGCCCCAGGGGGAAGCATCTGCTCCTGGAGCAGCCCAGACACACCTGGGCAATTCCTTAATTTGTATGGAAGGATCAGGGGGACATTTTAACCTAAACTCTGCATCCAACCTATAAATTTTGACTCTAATTTGTTTCTTTCTAGGAAAGATGCTGCACAAAAGGCATGTGTGGCCAGGAGAGGTTTCAGGCCTTCTAAACTTGCCTAATCTAATCCAGCATCTTTCTGAGTGGTTTGATGTCCTGGTAATTTATGGAAAGCAATTAGGATGAGAAATCAATGCTCCCTGACTCCATTGATACGGCCAATCAGTGGGCACAGCTTGAATTTCAGCTAACTCACACTGAGCTGGTTAGAGTCCATTCACAATGGAATAAAATGCCAATTGGAAATTATTAAGATACAATTTCAATGGAATAAGTGCAAGAAAACAACATTATTCTCACTGCATCTTTTGCAAGCAGAAACAGGAATTGTCAAGCTAATTATTTTGGGTGATTAATAAATACTTTTTATTGTTCAGATACTGAATACTGTCACAGAAAAGGTGTCTGCTCTTCTCTAAAAACTGTTTACTCAAATAATTCAATATAAAGGTTTAATCTTCAGAGGTTATTTTATTCCTTGCTTGTACATTTGAAGTAGATATAAAAATCAGATCCTGTCTCTCTCATTTAACTTACAATATTTGTTTCAAAATTCACCTGGGTGTGAACCAAAAGCTATGCAAAAGTATGCACACACTTTATTGTACACATTCCCCTGTGAATAAAAAACCCTAAATAAAATACTTGTCCTGTTTTCAAACGTTGTTTGCATATCAGCTTCACAATTAATCCAGATAAATTGTAAATGCTGTTGTAAATAATGGCACAGCCTGTATTTTCCCTCCTAAGAGTGAAAGATAAATTCAATGTGTAAGACTGAAAAGTTCAAAAAGAGATTTTTTACTTAATCTGCATGTGGAGGGGTTCTGATGGCAATTTTTAAAGGTTTTTTTTCCCAATTGTGTTTCCTTGACATGACTTAAATGTCACTTGCTTCTACTTTATTTTGAGAGTTTGGGCCTGTTTTAATTCCTGTGGTTAGACACAAGAAATGCTTTGTGGTTATTGTCTACCCACAATTTCACCTTATAATGATTTTTTTCTTTAGATTGCAGTCCCTTCTCATTTTTTATTGAACAAAACTGCACTCACAATTAAATTTAACAAAAGAAAAAAATATGGAGGTCAAACAAATTAAATTATGTCCTTTTCCATACTGCAATACACTTCTGAAGAATTGCTTAGCAGAAGGGAATGCTGTCAAAGTCTTTTTCCATTCCCATAACATCTTTTATTTTACTTGAATGAAAAAACTAATTAATATGTCTGAAATAATTATTTTTAATGAGGAGTTATCTATTTTTTTTTTTCATAGAGAACTCTGGAACAGGAGTATACAATTAAGAGATGACAGTTCAGTGATCCAAAGTCTTTTTATTTCCCAAGGTGCTATGGATCAGTCCAAGTTCCTACTTCTTTCTATATAGACACTCAAATAGGTTTTCCATTTCTGAAGAGTATTTTTGAACAGCTAATTCCACTTTGAAGAAGTAAGAAGCTTTCCAGATGACATTTTACATTCATCAAAATATGTCACACTATATGTATTAGACCTTTCTTCTGCTAATTTACAGACAAACTGAAAAAGAATAAAAAAACTGATTCAAATTAGTTCTAATGACATGCATCAGGAAGACTTCAAAATTAAGACTTAGTCAAGACATGGAAAAGGAACAGTACTAAATATGTCTTCAAAATATTGTTCATAATGTACAGCTTATCTAAAAATGCATCCAGATAGAAATTCAGATCCAGTAGAAAAAGAGTAAGAACAGTAATTTCTGTATGCTTTCTGCCTACAGTGCTGCAAACCTATTCTTTTCCCTTAAAGTTCACAGGTGAAAGCCAAAACACTATCTTGTTTTTTTCCTTCTGTATCAATAAGGTGTTTGCCAAGGCAGGCAGCAAACATGGCTCCTGGCTTTATTAACATTCAGAATTACACAACAGAATATCTGCTACCCTTACAGAGCTTGCCACCCAAAGAACACCAAATTTATGACCCTTCTTTCAGTCAAAGATACAGATCTTCATTTATCAAGTGCTGTGAAATCTCAAAATGCGGTTAGGTCATCCCTCAGTCTGCACAGTGAAAGAACAGTGTCAAAGGAGTCTACAGTTCTCTCTGCCTTAAAAGCAAATTCATGTCTTCCTTTTGCAAATGGATCTGTGCCTTTCATTCCATTGCCTCCAGACTGCATTGCTACAGCTGTCACTAATGTAGACATGAAGGCAAATACAAAATCTATGCTTTGAATAAATCCATTCCTTCAAAGCACAGTCACAACAGGCTGTAAGGACCATGTGCATGCTGGATTGGCTTCCACAAAATTGAACACCAGGGTCTCTGTGGTGGCATGCCTTTAATCAGGACAAGCTGCTCTGAAGCATTTTCATTTGTTTGTTTGCTTCTCCATGTCCCACTCCCCCAATCAGCTGAAATCTGATTTTTCAAATGCATTTGTTTTTCTGGCTCCCACTACAGCAGATGGAAACAATGCTACAGCTGTGCTCATGTGGGACACACCAGGTCACCCAGGCCAGAGGGAGATAACTGAGAAGCAGAGAACTCAGGCGTGGTATGCAGTACATGTAAAAGGAACTTAAATAATTCCAAGTGGCTAAAAACAGTCTCTAGAGAATTCTGCCTAGGAAAAGCTTTCCTATAGTATGACTGTTCTCCTTTAAGTGGGAGTAAGGAATAAGAAATGACCAGCTATCTCTCTTTTTCATCCTCATCTTCAAGAGGAAGAGGAAGCCAGTGGAAAAGCTGCCATCTTTCCATGCCCAAGGGCAAGCTGGGACTCCACTCTCAGGGCTAGGCACACTTACATACTCAAACCATTGCTCTCAGCCAAAGATCCATTTAAACATAACAAAAAATACCTATCCCAGAATATAAGGTTTTCTCTACATAATACTAGTATGCTTCTCAGCTGCATTCCTTTCTTATTATTATTAACTCACCCTGTAAAACAAAATTGGAACACTAATATAAAATTGAAAGTACCTCTTCTTGTCCTAGATAGCTCAGTAGACTCTTGGTACACTATCATGACATCTTTACTTGCTCTAAGGCTCTCTGATATTTGGAATTCACTGTGGGAGAGTCTCTAGAGGAAATGCTGAGAGGTAGCAACCTGCATTTTAGCCAAAAGTGGAATCTGTATGTACAGAATGGCAAGTCACATCAGAACAATTACATTGCTTCATTTCTATTTCCCTCTATTCTCTTACCATCTCTGGAGTAACCACTCCATTTATAAAAGTTAGGATGCATGTGAAACCTCTAGACATTTCCTTCAGCTCGTAGTTTTCTTAAGGAGCTATTTCTTTAAAATTGGTACTCAAGTAACTGCCTTTCTTTGCAAATGGACATTGTGCATCCTGGATAAAGCACTTCCTGGGAGTCTCAGGTTTCTCTCTTATTCAACACTTCCATTCTCTCCCTTTGCTCTCTTTCTTCTCATCTAAATGCAATTTTTTTAAGGTCTTCTCATGCCTCCTAATTCCTGTTGAATGATCTGAACCCATGAGTCTTTTTCCCCAATTTCATTCTACTTTTACATTTTTTCTCTCTGGTCTCTGCCTCCAGTTCCTGTGGTAGGTGTTGATAGAACCCCTTTGCTATACATTTCACCACACCCTGGGCAGCCCCAGTCAGCTCTCCGGGGCTGTTTTCTCCAAACACTGGCCTCTCCTGGTCTCTTACTATTTGTGTTTTACCAATCTTGTTATTTTCTGCTCCTCTTTCCCACTCGTTTCTAGCCAACAATACTGCAAACTTTTATATGGTCACCCAGTTCTTCCAGTCCAATTACACATTTCATCTTAAGGTATCTCCTTTCTATTCTCTTTCCTTGGTTCTGTGAGCATAATTGTTGATCTTCCCTGTTTCAGCCATGACTTCTAAATCTTCTGAGACAAATGACTCTACTTTTGCAACTCTGTTGACCACAGCTCTGGATCCTTTAACATCTTTTACCTGACATCACACTTTTTTCTATTTCTCCCTTAATTATTTTTCTTGATAAAAGAACTGTTGAGCATGCCAAATTAAAATTCCATTTTAAGCTTTTGATTCCATGATACCTTTTCATGCCCTCATTTTTCTTGTACAATTTCACCCTCCTTTTAAAATTTAATCTCCTGTTTGTCTCCATGGCTTCATGTCCCCAGTATAATTTCTTTAACATTTTTCCTGAATTCTTTTTTATCTTTACCTTCACAGTACAAAGATGTTTTATTCTATTCTGTCTAAACAGCAATTGAAAAAAATCTTTAATTCTATTTGGTTCCGCAATAACTACATCTTCAGTTGTCCTGTTCCTTAAGTTTATTCTGTATGCCAGTTACAAATGGTGTCCATCAACAGACACAGATGGCTTTTGTCCAAGTTCTCAGCTTCTGCATTCTCAAGCACTACAACACCCTTGACTAATTCAGTCCTGCCTTCCCCATGCTTCTACAAAAATTGCTTTACAATTTCCTTGTTCTGAGCACAACATTCTTCTCTCTTAATTCCTCCACTGCTATCCTGCCTTCATACCACCAAACAGGAATAAAAATGAAGTGTTCCATCTCCTCACAGCCTTACCCTATTCCATCCATCAAAAGCAAGATAAATGGATAAATGAATAAATAATAATAGCAATAACAAATGATGCATGGAAACACACTACCTCCAAGATTATGAGATTTGAATGTCTCGATGTGAAAATGTCAATCCAACTTGGCACATTCTTGGCACACTAAGCCTGCTCTCCCAGTTACAGTCACACCACAGAAGTTACTGTTCATATATATTTTGGATAAATTGTCTTTCTTTGTGTTGAAGGTACATCTGGTACCTCACTTAAACTGAGTAATACTTTGTTTCATGACTTAGTCCACTGAGCTCATGACTTGCCAAGAAAAGTGCTATTTAATTGGAGCCAAGATGATAAAACTTGCCTGTAACAAAACTTGGCTTTTAAATATTATTTTTAAATTTGTATTTGAATGATCATACTTTTTTTCCCCTCTCCTTTTGCTTTACTGTTCTTTAAAATATGCCAATCACATCTAACAGTCAGGGATCAGAGGCTGTGTGACTTCATTAGATGAAAGAATACGATTCTTGGATTTTTCCATATGCTGTTGTGCACGTGAGCAGAATAAGGAAACAGGTCACTGGTGAACTTCATTTCACAGTACATGACAACTGGCATGCAAACAGAATGCAAGCTCTAACTGGTTCATCTTCTTACAACTGCCTTTGATCTGCAATTGCATATTTCTATACATCAATGGTTCAATAACTTATAATGTATGCAAAGACAGCTGACACCAGATTAATTGATTTTTGCACAAGCACCTTAGAAATATGATGAAATAATTAGTAAATAATCATGTCCCTGACGGGCTACATATATATATATATACAAGGTAATATATTATTTTACAAAGGGATTAATCTATTAATAATTTCAACTTCATTCAATAAATATGATTCTATCAGGCACCATTCTGCTTTGCTCCAGTCTTCAAAAGTGCACTTATTAACAGATCTTCTGTTTTGCACAGGAGTGCTCTGGATTCTATGTTCATTCTGGATCTTTTTTTTTTTTTTTGCAATAGGTCATAGGCTAATAAAAATAAGAAACTTTTCTTGTTTTAAGAAGCTTATGTTGTTCTAGTTTATTTATTTTAATAGTTTTTCCAATGACTAAACCTCTATCTTCTTATCCAAGTTTAGCTGGTCAAGGCCTAAACTAAAAGTAGAATGAAGGGGAAAAAAAATCTACCTTAGAGCTGCCCTGTGTATCACCACTGATTAAGTCATGTAACATACCTGTGACATCCTTATGCCAAAGGAGAGCACATTACAAGTTTCTTGGACCAAAGGGATGCATCCAAATAATAAATGGGATGCATACAAATAAATCCAAGTAAAGAGTAAAGTAAAAGAAGAAGAAAATAGCAAGACCAGAGGAAAGGAAATTAAATTAAGTGCTCACAGATCAAAGTTGCTAAGAGAAGATGATAAATTGTATACAAAGAGCTGGTAGCCTCATTGGAGTTGCAACTAAATTTTATGCAATGAGTTTGAAGAACATAGTTTGAAGCAAAAAATTAGTTCTGTGAAGTAAAAATAATTAACTAGTTCTTTCTTCTACTAACAAATTTCTTTCTACCATTGCACCCAATCCAAGTCTTACAGCTGTGTATGATGAACTGTGAAGCTTTATATAAAATTGAATGTCTTAATAGCAACTTGAGTTGCATACTTTCATGGCCTTGAATGTTCTTTAGTCAAGCACTGGGCTTCTGAAGTGACACTTCAGCCAGCTTTTGCTTAATAGGTCATCAAAACCTTGAGATTAATTGGTTTAAAAGTGCTGGAATTGAAAACCTCTAACTTCTCTTTCTTAAAATTAGAGAGCCTACCTTTGTTAAGCTCTTTCTTGTTTTTCTTTTGATATGCAAAAATGCATTGGAATGTGTCACCTGTGTCAAAATGGTACTGATCAAATCATTACTGGTTGGTTTTTTATCCTGTTCCATCCCTACCCTCCAAACAGGATCCATTTTCAGGCAAGAGAGCTTGTGTGTAATGATGAACACTGGACAACTGCACCAAACAAAATACCAAAGGCAGCTCTGCCAACTATGATTTTATTCTTATAGTCTAGCTCTGGTTACAGAAAAATTAATCGTAAAAAAAGGCGCTGCATGGCCTGACTCTGTAATTCCTGTCTTTCCCTTTCCCATTGCTTGTTCTTAAGAAAGGTCCCCTATCCCACTTTGTGCTTAACAAGCAAATTCAGTAAAGGAGGAAAATCCCTGGTGGTCAGAGCTGAGAAAGCCAGTGTGGGGGTCTGGAGGAAGGTCTTCCTTCAGAACTCCAGATGTTCAGTGTCTGGGTGGCCACTCCTCCAGCCCCAGTCCCCAGGAGCAGGAGTGGAGGCTGGAACACCTCTGCCCAGCACAGCTGATGGGCACTGCCGTGGCCAGAGGCCCTTCATGTCTCACGCCCAGATGTGGCTGCAGAGGGAAGCAACAAAACCCCATGTGAGATTCTACAACTCTTTATGCTTGAAAAATGCCATGGGTGGAGCTGGGGAGATTGCTGTCTTTTAAAGTACAGAGACACACCTTCCATCCAGGGAGTGGCTGGAAATGCTGCCATCCCTCAGGCTTGTCTTCACTGGGAAAATTGTGAAATCTCTTTCCTCAGCTCCCCACCATCTCCCAGTATGTTTCACAAGCTCAGCTCTGCAAGGGCTTCCCCCACCTTCACAGGAGTCCCTCGTTTCTCCCACAGGAACTCAGGCCATCACCAGCCTCCAGTCTCCCCATCTCCCTCCACCAGTGCTTCCCTCCAGATGTTCAGTATCTGACTCTGCCATGGTGCTGGTTGTTCTGGTTGTTAGGGGAGCCAGGATCAGCTTCTGTGAGGGGGGATTATAGGGGCAAGGGGAGGTTAGAGAGCACACGAGTGTAGCTTGCAAAACCACCAAATGTAGGGTTGCATGGCAGGAGGATGGAGGGAAATGCTGGGGCACTCCTGGAGGTTTTGACATGGCAGAAATGCAGGAGTTCTCAGCGACCAGCTTTGTGGAAAGCTAAAGCAGGAGTGTCACATAATGAAGGACAGCAGCATGGAGTTCTGTAATAAGCAGATGTTAACAAAATTGGGCACTTTTAATATTCCTAGAGGGGATTTCCACTTCAAGCAAGGCAGTTCATTCAACACTTGCCCTGAAAGAGATGTAAGAAGGTCTGGGAATGAGCCTCGGGAACATTGTTCCCTTCAGCCCTAAGAAAGCCTGCCTAATGTTCCGAAAAGCCATCCTAATCCTGTCAGCAGAAATGCCTGGGAGACAGTAAGCCAGCTCTTCCCAGTACAGCAGAAGCTGAAGTAATGCTGCAGTGCACAGAATAATTCTGGTTTGACCTAAACTTCTGCTCCTTTACATGTAAGTCATACTCTGCTACTTATTTCTAAACTGCAAATGCTCTTCAAAGACAGTGATGGTTTTACCCAGCTCAGCACAGACTGGGGACTAGGTTTCAGTCCATGTTAGCTGACATGGCTCCACCAACTGGAGGTCAGGCCTGTCAATTTGGATGCCAATACA
Source organism: Alaudala cheleensis (assembly GCA_013398995.1). Classification (NCBI taxonomy): domain Eukaryota; kingdom Metazoa; phylum Chordata; class Aves; order Passeriformes; family Alaudidae; genus Alaudala; species Alaudala cheleensis. The sequence goes on from VWYE01026229.1 coordinate 351,437, forward strand.
TTGATTTAAGCTGCTGTCATGCTCACACTCTATGTAATTAATGAAGATGGAGGAATTCATGTCCCTTCTGAGCACTGTCCATAGCTGCTGTATGAGTCTGTCAGAGAGGGGGTGACTGTGAACAGAGAGGTGCCAAGCAGACACACACCAGCTCTCACAGACATACAGGTTGCATTTAATGAGGTGTGTGGCAAGTTACTGTCCTTTCATGTGTCAATATTGGTTTAAAATCTGCTGTGAGATGTCACAGCAACATGGTGATTGATCTCCCTAAATTGTTAATTATCCCCTGAATCTGGGAGAACAAGGGATGCCTCCCAGCACATACTGTCCATACCAGCAAGGTATGTTACAGCAATTCTGACAATCAAGGTAACAAAACCTGCAGTCCCTTTTACCCCCTCCTGCCCAAGCCATTTATACTGGTAGCTGGTTACATCCCAGCAGGTCCTATCTCAGGGTGAACCTGTGGTAGGAAGAAGCTCAGGGAAGGGATAGTCCTAAATAAATCCCCACTGCTTCAATATTTGAAAGGACAGTAGAAGGGGAATGAGAGAAACCTCGGGGTGCTGGGAGGTCCCAGCCTCCCCAAGGTGAAATACCAGCAATATGCCTTGCTGGAGTCAGCACTGTGGAACTTCATTTATTTCAGTTTTAGATGCTTGGCTTTTTGCCTTCATCTGAACCTAGCAACCAGAGCATGAAATGCTCACTTTCACATTCAGCACAAAGCCCAATCTGCACTTTATATCCATTTCTTTCCCTCCAGTGTTTCTTGATACACACAAGAAATCAGAGTCAGCAAAGGGGTTAAAACCAAAAGCAGGACCTACAGGTTTCAGTAAATTTGACAAACTCTTTTTCCCCCTATTTTTTCCCTCTGCCAAGGGTTTTTCTTGTCACACTACACGTCCACAGGTAATGTTCATCTGCCACAGTGATGGGCTCAGACTCTTGGAGGCACAGTTACAACATCTATAAACAATAAAATATAATCATGTTGTTAGCAATGAGTAATATGTTCTGCAAAAAAAAGGCCTAAGGAAGCTGCTGAAGTATGCTGAAGGTGGCTATAAACTATCCTTCTGATAACAGCTTCTTGAGAGTTGGTCAAAATATCAACCAAAGAGTTACTGAAATGTTCATCACAATTTTCTTTGCCTTCTTAAATTATGTTGGTCATATTAAAATACCCATACTGATAGGATGTATTGTAAGGGCATAATTCAAACTCTCCTCTCCAACACACACTCCCCACACACCAGGGCTTCTATCAGCATTTTGACAAGTTCATGTTAAGAAATTATGTGCCCTTGACTAAAAATTAGTTATTTAAGAGAGCTACTAAAAAATTGGGATCTCTCTCTTTAAATGCTTGACCCTGAGGCACAAGAGGAGGTGGGGGAGAGAGAGAGAAGGAGAGAGAAGACGATAATCGCTTTAGATAACAACCTGAGTCATGGCAATAGCAGCCTAATTGCTACCCAAGTGCTTTCAGCAGGAAACAGACACACCTAGAGAGGCACCTGGGCAGAGCAAGATTAGGTTTAAATGGAAGGACAGAGATATAAATGCACTTTCATCTGAGTATAGTGGAAAGTAAGAAATAGTTGTTTATGTAGAAGCTGCCTGAAATCCAAAAGTTGCTTCAGATAATGGGATGTGGCTGGTATGTAATTCATGTGAGAAACGGGCACACTACAGGGCTCAAAGTGAAATTGGCTTCTATATTTAGGCAGAGAAAAGAAAATAACTGTACGTGGGGAAGAAGTGGCTGATGCTGTTTTTCCAGAATAAATCAGCTTCTGCAATGATTATGACCATTTTATAAAATAAAATAAAATTAGTAGTGTCCCTCTGACAATACAAAATAAGATCTTTCCTTGAAAGTCAGTGTGACTGCAGTAAGTGATTCGCTTGGAGGAAAGCTGCCTTAGAATGGAATGGTTTGCAGTTGACTGATACGTGTCAAACATGCCCTTCATATGCATGAGCCTGCCTTTGCACATTCCAGATTTGTTGTTGTTCTCCACTGCTGTTCTCTGAGCCCTGGCTCTCTGCAGCCCCCTGACACAGCAGCTGTGGGAGGCTCCCACCCGGCTTTGGGCAGAGCTCTTGGCCCCTGTTCTCCAGCCGCCCTCCCTCTTGCCTTGCTTCGGTTCTGAGAAAGAGGACGTGGTGACCAGGTGCTGCCCACGCGTCTGGGGGGAAATGGTGATTGGGATTTCTGAGTACGAGACGAAAAAATGCTGCTTAGTTTGCCCACGACGAGGTCTGTGGAGTGGGGAGAGCTGAGTGCAAGAATCGATTGAGTCCTCTGATGAAGGAGTCAGATCTTTCAGCAAGGGTATTGATTCATGCATTCAACTCCACAAGTGGCTTTCCACTACATCTTTTGCAACTGAACCTCAGTGATGTGAATGTCAATAGGCATGAACAAAAGCCTCGTGCTTTGAAAATCTGGAATCTGTATCTGTAGGATACAAAAACTGTTACATTTCCATAGTTTTGCTCTCCTCTGGAAGTCATTTACCAGGTTGTTGATAGTGGATGTTGCATGCAGAATGTACTTGTGTGCCTATACATTACCATGATCATTATTTTCCCCTAAAAATATCTTTTTTTTTTTTTGTATTTGTAAATAGCATTTGATCACAGTCTATAAATATTTCATGCCAAAAATTATCTGTCTTGAACTGCTGAATAATAGTATTTGGGTAGGCTGTTATGGCAACAGAGGTACACCCTCTAAATTTAAGCATCACAGGTTCTCATGGCAACTTTTTTTTGTATACCTGCACAAGCAGCAAAATATTCCCAGTAATCTCAGGAAAAGCAACAGAATAAACTGACATGTTTATCTTACATTTGTTTTTGAAATATACATAAAAACATGCCTTAAACAAAGCACATAAATAAATAAATCAGGGGGCAAAATGCACACAGAGGCCAAAACAACACTGTGGAAACAATAACAAGAAATAATTTTAAGAATATTTAGTATAAATTATTATTTATGTTATACTGATATTCAGAATTTCAACCAATTATGGATTGGCATTGTCCATATATTATACATTATGAACACTCAGAGTAAGTACCAACCCTTGCCATGAGGCAGCTCTGGTTACTGTTTTTTCTTCTTTTTTAAGACTTGGTGAAATTTTACAAAATAGGACCTTCTATCAGAAACACATCAACTTCAAATGACCTTGACCTATGATACAACAATCCTAACAAAAGAAGCGTTCAACTGTGGTGTCAAATGTTCCATTTCAGCTTTTCTTCTGCATTCCAGGGCACAGTTCACGTTAATCCAACGGACTTTGGAGTAGCCCTTTTTCTTCAACGTGCAATTCTCATAACAAAGGTCAATTCTGCTTCCTCTTTTCCCTTTATTACTGTTGCTGTCCTCACATGACCCCTCCACAGTGGCACAGGTGTGTAAGCACCTGGCAAAGGTGGTGTCTGTCTGTGATCACAGGTCCCCAGTGCTCATTGTGAGGGTTCAAGTCAGTGCAAAGCACAAAGGCCTTCACACACACTCCAGAGGATGCTGTTCTGTTTGGAAACGGAGTTTGTGCTTCTGGAAACAGTTTGTGCTTCACAAAAAGGGATAGTAACTCTTGAACAGGAAGACACCAATTAAATAATTAAGGTTAGCATAAAAAGAGCTGTAAAGTGTCTATCTCTTAATGTCTTGAAGACCAAATTATGAAACCTTCTGTGAGGGATGTCCTAAGTAAAGCCCTTAAGGGCAGGGAGGTGAACTGGATGACATCCTAAATTCTGTGTTTCTGTGGCTGTGCCATCACTGTGCTTGTTGTCCTCGCATGAGTGTAAGCCTGCACAAGCACAGACCCAGAGGTAGGATGGCAGATGCCCGAGAGAGGGCATTTGAAAGGATACATCAAGTATGCGGGGAAGAAAGCGAGCACCTGAGCACCTGGAAGAGTTTCATATGCTCTTAGTCATTCTTTTGTGAAATGTTTTTAATTTCTGAGACATTCAAAGAAAAAAACTGTACTGGTCCACAAAAGAAGCTGCATGGCACAGGACTACAGGTAGTTTAACTTACTTAATGTAAAGGCATTTTTATTAAGCAGAAAATATCTTAAACTAAAAACTGACTTTGAAGAACACAAAAACTTTCTAACATTCAAACACTAAGCATTAATGTGACTGTATTGGGAAATATGCAGAGTAGGTGTGCTCATTTCTGAGGAAATCTTCCCACTGGCTATTTGCAGGAAGCGGCTAATGACAATGTCTTTGGCCTTGACAGTCTCCATGTTCCTCTCCCGTGAGATCTGCATGCTGATTTGATCCACGTTAGTCATGATGAGCTCCGATGCCAGGATCTGGGTGGGGGATGCCCTGTTTGCTGTGCTGTCCATGATGTACTGCTTGTACAGTTCCAGCAGCTTCTGCTCAAGGTAGTCGTTGAGGGCAGAGTCGGAGAGGGGCTGCTGGTGTGTCCCCAGGCTCGCCAGCCGCCAGCACGAGGAGTGCCCTTGGGCCGGCCTGCGGACACTGTCACTGCTGGGGGGAGCCCTCACAGACTCCATGGGCGGAGGGATCTCTGAGGACTCCAAGAAGGGGCCTATGCCGCTGTCACAAGCAAAATCTGTCGTGACTGAGCTAATTGGCACCACGTAGTCCCCAGCTATATGCAAATCGTTGTAGTTCTTGCAGATGCTCTTGCAGGAAGGTGGGACCAGGTAGGTGACTTTTTTGGTCAGCTCCTCACAGACATGCGTGGCTGGAGGTGGCTGCCCCGTGGGTGTTGGGTGCTGGACAGGTTGTGGGAGATTATCCTTCTGCCTTCTGCTGTGCTTGCTGTCTCTAGAGCAGACTGAGGAAATGCACTTGCCAGCAGATCTGCATCTCTGAAGGAGGCTTTTCCCTTGAGCTTCGCACGTGGAAGCATAATTAATGGACCTCATTTCATACACCCCTTCATCAGGCAAACTCTTGCAGAGAGCAGGGTTCAGGTCTTCACAAAGGTAGGTGATTCTGTGGAGGTAACCTTCTGACAGCATCCTTCTCCACGGGAAAGGAACCACCAGCAGACACAAAAACAAGGAGAATACATTAATTACAAAAAGTTCATTTGAAACTCACTGAGCTGTGATTACAGTCACCAGTCTGTTACTAGCTGCAAAGAGATGTCTCCAATTTGCACATGAACAAGAGTGTCTCTGCCTCACTAGGGGACTTGAGTCAGTGAGTGATCAGCCAGTCTCCCTGTTGTGCTGAATCTCACCAAAGCATATTCTGTATAACATAACATATGGCATGTCCAGTTTATCCAGTGGCAAGTGAGTTGTGGAGAGAGGGAGAAGTCTTTTGTTGTGGAATAGCTGCTGTAATGCCTTATATTTAAATACATCTAATTTTATCCTGAGGTTCATTAAGAAGCATGGGGTTGCCCCCTTTTTCTCATATGCTTTTAAGAAGCCTGGGGTTTCCCCCTTTTTCTCATATGATTTGAAGCAACTTTTGTTGTGCATGGTTTGCCAGCTGCCTCTGAACTATGATGATTTGAGATTCATATTGAGAGTATCACCCCTTCTGTTCCAGACTAATCAACAACTGTGGGTGTGGTTCCTTTTTCATTAAAAAATCTCAGATTATTAAATTTGCACTTTGCTTGTCTGCATTGTAATCAGGAAGGAATTACTTGTCTACCTTTTATACATGAAAATGTCAGTAGAAAAAGCAAAAACTTTTTTGAGTCATGATTCATCTGGCCTGGTTTAGACACCTAAATCAAAATGAAATTTATTGTGCCCTAGATTTGCTTATCACTCTCCAGTTGCTATAAAAGGATCTTAAACTAGATCCTAGATATGCTGGGTACTTTTGAGGAGAGATATTTCAGTGCAATGCCTAGGCAAGTGCACATTTCAGAAGTACTCCAGCTCTCCCTTTGACTGTGGGATTAGTCGTACCACAGCTCTGGAATCAGTTTTCATTGCATTTCTGCAAAGGCACAGTTGGGTTCCAGCAGTCACTCTCTCCACTCTGAGCAGGCAGCTGAGACTCAAAAGCTGCACAAAAAATGTCAGTAATTAAAGACAGGATTTGCCAGCAAGAACGCACATGCTGCACATCAGTAAATGTTCTGCCCAAGCTTTAGCAGCTCCACTACCAAAAAAGTAGTTTTAAATCCATCTCTTTTTTTTTTTTTAACAGATGTCAAGATACAATTAATGGGAAAGATGTTCTAAAGAAATTGTTTGGTCCAGCAAAGAGAAAGTAGATTTAAAGTAAAAATAAATTAAAATTATTAAAATAATTTCTTTCTTTATAAACAAATGATCTTTGCCAAGACTAAAGGGACTCTAATTTCTTAGTAAAGTTTTCATGTGTCACGGTTCCTAGTGCAAAATGTTGGACTAATAATTGTTGGCTAAATCCTGCCTAAGCATGGATATAGACTTTGCACAGATGTTAGGGAGGAGACAGTGTGAGAAAAGACTTTCCTTGAGGAGAGGGAATCACTTCCAAACCATGAAGAAGGTTGAAGAGAAAGATGAAGAGAAAAAAACTTTGCCTCAAGCAGAAATATTAATGGGAATTAGATGTGTCCAAACGCTTTGGTGACCCTGGATTCTCTTTGTTGTTGTCAGTTGTGTGAGATTTCCCACAGGCAGTAACATTTAATTAAAGGTGACCTATTTATACATAAGGGGCAAAAATCATGTTTGGGACTTGGCAGTTCTTGCAGTTATGCTGCTGTTGTCTTGCCTTGGCTTTTAGCTGTAATTAAGGTGCCCCCACAGAAATCTTAGCCAAATGCTAGAGCTGCTCAGGTTATCAACTCTCTCTTCTGCTTCTGTTCCTCCCTTTTGCAAAGGCTGTTCCATTCCCCCCACCATCCATGGCCCAGATGTCTTTATTACAAAGTCACCACTAACCGTGGCCAGCTTGAATCTGGAACTGTCATACATTTATTCATGTTATTTTTAATGTGGATTCTGAGAAATGAGTGGAAATGTAACATATGGCCTGTCCACTGCTCAACCAACATAGGCAAAGGCAGTTGTGATCAGGTAGCATGTGACACTTTGGTCTTTCCTGCTCCCCAGATGTGAGTTGTTTCTGCCAGAAGGTGCTACCTGAGGGAAATGAAACCATTGGTTTCATTTCTTTGCACTGCATTCTGCTATGCTTATTTTGGAGCACACTGAGAACGTAGTGGAAACAAAAGAATTGGCAAATTCAAAAATATTAGGGTCTCCTTGTGCTCAGAGTTGGTTGTTCTGGTGGATGAGTTAAAAGCTTACCCTCTGAGGCTGGCAAAGGCTGCCACACAAATCTGGTTCTTCCCATCTCTGCAAGGAAATCTGACTGAAGTTTTGATAGGCAGTGCTGAGGGCATGAATGCAAAAGAGAGGTGCATGTATCTGTGGTGTTTCTTGTCCTAGTACATGGTATAATATATACACCTCTGTCAAGTTATTATCCAATGAGGCAAACAATGTGTTGTCGTGTGCCACCTTTAATTTTTGCATTTTAAATCTGAGAAGGATTGAAGTTTTCATTAATTCTGCTTTCTCGTGCCTCTTCTCTTAATCCCCTTTCTGTGCCACAGACACACATACACCAGGATTCCAAGGGCACAGAGATCATATCTAATGTCTTTCAATATTTGGGTTTCATGCTCCTAAAATCCAGATTTCACTTACATCTGCCTGAAAATAGTTGCATAACTTTTTGTTGCACAAGGAAAACCAGTCCCTTTTACAATTTTGATCTGACACATTTTGCATTTAAGGTGAACAAAAATAATTTTCCTTGTTTTTCTGCTGCCCTGGCAATGGGCATTGACTATATTCCATCTAAGTCTAGTGGAGATAGAGGGTGAAGACTGTCTGGTTTACATTGTCTTTTCTATCTGACATACTTTTTATTACAGTCAGATGATCTTAAAAACTCCTATGTCTTGCTTGAGGCTTTTTTTTGCTCAGTTTTTCAGCAGAAGAAAAGCCTGAAAGCAGGATGAGTGTTTAAGGTCACATGGAGAATCCAGGGGTATTACCAGTGCGTGGCAGCAAATTTGCTAGGTTGTAATGCTTGTAGACAGTGCCAATGTTTGCATAAAGACCTCAGATTACAGTCTGAGAGCAGGAAAACAGAATGGGAGTTCTTGGCTCAGGATAAGCAAAACACTTACGAAAAGCCTGAGAGGTGTGCACAAAGAGATATGATAAATTGTGTACTGTTCAAAAACCCAAGCTAGATGAAAAGTTGCTAGAGAGAATGGAAAGAACAGGGTGCCAGCTGGGATCACAGCTCAGTGGGGAAAGGGACATTCTTCTGCATTGCAAAAAGAGGGAATGGAAACTCGAAGAAGAGACAAGCTTGAGCTGGCTTTCAGATCCCTGACCAGGGCTCTGAATGGCATTAAAGTTGTGCTGCTGGGGATTGGAGTTAAACTCTTATCACAGGGGATACCCTGAGTTCTAGCTGATTTACTAGATGGGGTCCCAGATGACAGTCTCCCTGTCTCGAGGGAACTCAAATCCTATGGATATGCTGTATTTTTTCCCTATTTTAAGAGATATTTTTCCAGTTTGTGGAGATAGACAGATCCCCTCAGTGAGGTGTGGGATCGACCTCAGATTGCCAGACACACATGCAAGAGTCCTGGCAAGCAGGGTAGTCTGTAGAGCAAGCTTACATGTATTGCAGGACCCATATCTCACCTTCCCCTGGGGCTAGTCTGAAACAGCTCCCAGGCAGCCTCAGCACAGCCAGCGTGGGGAAACCAGGATAGAGAAGAAGGTAGTACAATGAGCTGTGCACATGGGTAAGTAGAGCCTCTCCTTAATGCCTGAAACCTACAGACCTTTGGTATCTGAACTTCATTTGGCTTGGGTAAAGGTAATGCTGATGACACCAAATTGTGTGGTGAGATGGACATGTTTTACAGGGAGACCCGCACAGGCTGGAAAGTGGGCCAGCAACAACAGCATCATGTTTAGAAGGCAAGTGGCAGCTCCTGCTCTGGATGACACAACCCAAGAGCCCAGCACAGGAATGTGTGCCTGGGGAGCCTTGCTGAGAGGGACCTGGGGGCCCTGGTGCACAACAAGGTGACCCTGAGCCAGCAGAGCAGGGCTGCAGCAATGAGGAAAATCAGATCCTGGCCAGCACCCACTGGGACACAGATGGCTGAGATAGACGGGACCTTCCCACTCCAGTTCTGGTCCCAAAAAATTCAAACAAGATGTGGACAGACTGGAGAGAGTCCAAAGGAGGGCCAAGAAGATGATCAAAGGGCTGGAAAAACTTGCCTTGTGAGGAAAGTTTGAAGGAATTAGGAAAGAAGACTGGGGGAAGGGGACAGCTCATCACAGTATTCCAGTATCTGCAGCTGCAAAGAAGACAGAGGCTCTCTCTTCACAAGCAGCCACATGGAGAAGACAAGTGGCAACGAGCACAAGCTGCATTGGAATAGAATCACAGATTCATGTAGTTGGAAAAGGCCACTAAGATCATTAAGTCCAACCCTTAACTCAGCACCACCATATTCACTGCTAAACCATGTCCCCAGGTGCCACATCCACAGGTTTTTTGAATGTTCCCAGGGATAAGATGGAAGAGGCTTCATATCAATTTGAGAAGGAAATTTTTTACAGTGAGAACAATTATTGACTGGAACAGCCTCCCCAGAGACATGGTGGAGTCCCCTTTGCTGGATGTTTTCAAGATGGGATTTGACAAGGTTCTACATAATCTCATTTTTCCCATGAAATGTTGGACCAGATGATATTTTGAGGTCCTTTCCCTCTGCGCTCNAGCACCCACTGGGACACAGATGGCTGAGATAGACGGGACCTTCCCACTCAGCATTTGTCAGGCTGCCCCTGGAGCATCCAGTTCTGGTCCCAAAAAATTCAAACAAGATGTGGACAGACTGGAGAGGGTCCAAAGGAGGGCCAAGAAGATGATCAAAGGGCTGGAAAAACTTGCCTTGTGAGGAAAGTTTGAAGGAATTAGGAAAGAAGACTGGGGGAAGGGGACAGCTCATCACAGTATTCCAGTATCTGCAGCTGCAAAGAAGACAGAGGCTCTCTCTTCACAAGCAGCCACATGGAGAAGACAAGTGGCAACGAGCACAAGCTGCATTGGAATAGAATCACAGATTCATGTAGTTGGAAAAGGCCACTAAGATCATTAAGTCCAACCCTTAACTCAGCACCACCATATTCACTGCTAAACCATGTCCCCAGGTGCCACATCCACAGGTTTTTTGAATGTTCCCAGGGATAAGATGGAAGAGGCTTCATATCAATTTGAGAAGGAAATTTTTTACAGTGAGAACAATTATTGACTGGAACAGCCTCCCCAGAGACATGGTGGAGTCCCCTTTGCTGGATGTTTTCAAGATGGGATTTGACAAGGTTCTACATAATCTCATTTTTCCCATGAAATGTTGGACCAGATGATATTTTGAGGTCCTTTCCCTCTGCGCTCTGACTATGATCCTACAAGAGCAGTGGCTGCTGTTCGATGTAGGATGGCTCACTTTGCCCACAGCAGAGAAGATGAATTGCCAGAAGGTGGTTTTGCACAAGTATCCAAATGCTGCCCACTACATTTGTCACTGCTCTNTATTGACTGGAACAGCCTCCCCAGAGACATGGTGGAGTCCCCTTTGCTGGATGTTTTCAAGATGGGATTTGACAAGGCTCTACATAATCTCATTTTTCCCATGAAATGTTGGACCAGACGATATTTTGAGGTCCTTTCCAACTTACACTGCCCTCTGCTCTCTATGATTCTACAAGAACAGTGGCTGCTGTTTGATGTAGGATGCCTCACTTTGCCCACAGCAGAGAAGATGAATTGCCAGAAGGTGGTTTTGCACAAGTATCCAAATGCTGCCCACTACATTTGTCACTGCTCTGGAAGATCTGGGGTCCACAGAGCTCCACCAGGAGGCTCTTTAAGCAGTCACCATGAGCCAAACCACTTTTGTCCCTTCCCCATATCTCCCTTCACTCTGATCTTTTGGTCTTCCCACAGGAGAAAACACAAGCCCTGTTCATCATTATTGACATGTCAACAGTTGAAGAGATGCAGGAAAGTTGGACTACCTCACCTGTGGGGGAATGTGGGCTGGTTCAAAGGAAACAAGTAGGTTTGAGAGAATAATAATCCTGTATATCAAGAGTATGAGGGAATCTGCTGGAAGAACTGGCTAAAGAAAGCAAGAGAGCATCTTCCCCAAGAAGTCTACTATACTGTTGAATGCTCTTGTCATACAAATGCCTACCAGTTTTTGATCATGCTAAATGGATGGCAATGAGTTTCAGGAGCATTCAGCTTCTTCTATTTAGAAACAGATACAGTATTTGTTTCTAAGTGTATTTTTGAGTGCTGTTGTATCTTCAGTTTGAGTTGGGAGGACATGCTTCCATAAAAATATAATGAAAACGGTAAATATAGCTTCTTGAGCTCTCAGAGTTTTCCACCCAAGTTTGTTTTATCAGTTCAAGTTCTTTGAAACTTCATACAGATCAAGCCTGGTTCATTATTTTCCATACTTTTCTGCATCATCTATGCCTATACAGAGGTTTAGGACCCCATCAATCTTGTTGGATAACATTTTACATCTCATATCCACACCTGTAAACAACAGCATGAAATCTGAGGCAGGAAAGAATCAGGCTCCGCATTCATAAGGAAGACTTGACTACAAAATATTTCTACTCTGTGCTTTTATCATTTTCTTCCTAGGGTGGAAATAATTTCCCGTCTTTGGATGTCTGTGTTAATTTTAATGAGTTGCTAGCTGTTATGACTGAACTATGTGCAACATTTTGAATCTAAGCATTTGAAGTAAAGAGGCAATAAATCCATGCGAACTCTTACAGAAGAGAACACACTTTCTAGAAATTAAAAGAATAAATAGTAAAGCAAGGAAGACAGAAAAAGCTGAAGGTGTTTACCAGAGGGAGTAAAGGAAATGATCACAAAAAGGCATTGAAATGTTAGTCACATTTGCTGTAGAGCATAAAAACGAGGTGACAGGAGGCATGTAGTGCAGGTATACCCGAGTCAAACTGTGAATTTGCAGCAAACCTGGAAATTCATTGAGAATTGGAAAAATACAATCATAAAGTTTCTTTGTTTATAATTTCTAACATCATGTTTTCAGAGAAGTCTCATCTTTCTTTTTACAAACTTGTTTTTTAAATATCATGCCCATATTCATCTATTTTGGTGCCTATTTTTATTTATAATCTACAAATAGAGTGCTCCAGTTGGAGGACATTACTTAGACATACATGCACAGAAATTTCAATAATAATATCTTAATTATGATTAAAGCAACACAGATAGTAAGGCTCACTTTAAAAATGTTCTGAAAAACCTGTTTAGTCTGATTTTATGAAGTCTTTAGAAGTACTAGAGGAAAAAAATTGTTTTCATTTTGAAGTCTGATTGCAACGACAGTTCATCATGGTTGCGAAGATGCCACCTTAGAAACGTTCTCATCACTTCTTAAGGCAGCAGATAGTGTCTGTGGACAGACACTCTGCAAACACATGTGCATTCAAAACAGAAAAAAGAGCATCCTCATTTTACCAGCTATCAGCTGTGGTGCCACACAAACAGAACCAAGACACTTTGATAAGCAAGGGCAATATTTTCATACATTTATATAATGCACAGTATATTTTAGTTCTTACCTCCAAAGATACAGCAGTTGACCAGGCACAGAAAAAATCTTCTCACTAGTTTGAAGCTTCCTGTGAGTCTGTCCTACCCCAAAATGCAATGTTCTGTTTTTATTTCCTTTTTAATTACACTTCTAAGATAGCATCTGTTTTACATCTAATCCTCTATAGCAAAGAAGTATAGAAAGAAAGTCCCTTAGGAGATGAGGGGGTTTTATAACTGACTGAACTGCAACACACTGAACTTGCTTCCTCTTTTATGTCCAAATGAAACCTCATTGTGAAACTGTGTACTGTTAAAATAACAGATTGCAACACACTCAGTCCAGGCAGATGGACTGTTGTAAGAAAAAAAGCCCTGGCGAGTCAAACACTCAGAACAATCTTAGAGAAGCTGTTCATCTATTGGCAGCTTACAGTGCACCCTATTTCAGCCCTCACTCTCCTTTTAGCTGACACAGCCAGACATGTTGACATGTCAAGACTGTCATACCAAATAGGCTGGAAGAGTGAGGTGCCAAAGCAGAAATGTGTTGCACAGCAGGTGTACTTTGTGGTCTGCAGACCCTTGTACATATAATTTTCCACCAAGCAGCACAGCACAGCTGCTTTCTCAGGTTTTGCTTTGGCAAACTTGACAACACTTGTCAGGACAAAAGTTAGACCTGCAAGTTAGGCCTGGTCTGTTTTAGCACTCAGTACCATACCCAGGAAGTTTGTCTTAGTAGGGGCAGTGAATGAAAATACCTGGGGCAAGCAGGAATTCATCCACCAAGTGTGAGGTGTGCAAACAGTGAATGTGGCTTTGAGATTGGTGTTGGAGTATTCCTTAGGGACAGAAGACAAAACACATAACTGGACTGTTTGAATTGATCCCAGTAAGACATAGAGAATTTGCTTTAAAAGGCATCATTATGCATCCATATATTGCAATAACATGAGAAATATATTAAAAATGTATTTTAATTCTCAGTGAATTTTAACTTCCTCATTCAGTACCACGTGTTTTTTCTCAGAAGCCAACTCTGCCAGCCAGAAACAATACTTCTATTAACGTAATTTTCCTAAAATTCACTATTGATGCAACATATGATTGGGACTAATATCAAAGCCTCCTTCCAAAGTCTTCTTAAGCATAGGCATGAAAAAAATACAAGTGTCAGTCTGTCCCTACCTACACATTTGTAGGTAATTCATAGAACAGTTTAACAAGTAATATTGTACCCAGTCACATGCCATGGTAGGATCAACAGCATCTAAACAGCACAAAAACTGAAAACACTGGCAGTTTAATGCAAGTCTCATCAGATATCTTTGCTGTAGAAGTTCTCCCTGTAGAAACAAAGTTACTGTTGTAACAGACCAACTCTTTTATGCTTAACATTTACATTAACATTAGAGATTTTTTTTCTCTGATCTCTCATTTGTACTATGGACCAATCTCAAGCCTTGTCACATTTTACTGGCCCAACACTTTTCTTCCATGTTTCCTTACCTGGATGAAATGTATTGAGGGAAGCAAGAAATAAATCTGTGTGAGGTTTTCTCTTTTCTGTAGATCCAGAGAGCTCTGTGCTCACAGAAGCTCAATATTTCTAGTTAGGCTGTTGGGGGGAAAAAATGGTAGTATAAAAAAGCACTTCAGTAAATGTCCTCAGAGAGTTTTCAAAATATTTTTAAATAATGTAAATCCATGCAAAACCCGGAAGATACAAATGGACTGATATTTTAAAGTAAAAGTGCTTCTACTGCCAGAATAACACAGCTATCCAGTACCACTGTAAAATCCATCACTTTCATAGATTTACCTAAGTATGGATTTAATACTGATCTTCAGGCACCTAGATTTTTATAAAATAAGTGATCTTTTTTTGTCATGCATGTGGAATGTTTTCAGTTTTCTAGAGGAATTCAAACATTGTCTGCATTTCTGCACAGTAGCTTTGTGTACCTATGGAAGGGAGATATAGAACTGTAATTTCTTGTCACTGAAATTGCACATTAATAACCTGACAGTCTGGACTTTCAGGACACCCACGTATTCTAGTGACCTTTTCCACATTCACTTCTGACCTTGGAAGAGTTATCCTCAGCTAAAAGCATTGTCCTGTATGAATTTTTGCTGTGTGATTCATAAACAGGTCTGAGTGCAGCACTGTGAGGGCCAGATCCAGATCTGAATGAGCTGGGTACAACAGAGCAGCACCTGACCCCTTTTGCAAAGATCCCCACGTGTGCTGTGCCTCCCATGATCAGTGAAAAAGATGTGAGAAAGAAGAAAGCTCCAACACCTTAGGGAATCTTTCAGTCAGTCTCTTCATCTGTAAATGTAGCTCAGATTGTCTGAGGTCATGCCAAATTATTTTTGTCAGTGTAATTCACTACAGCACACCTAATGCATCAAGACTGTGTGTCCCTATCCACTCCCACCCCTCCAAAAAAAAAAAATCATGTAAATCACCATGTTTCCTTCTCTACTACATTATTCTACTCACCAGGAATTTCCTTGAGGATATTGCTTTAAGTTTGATCCCAAGTAGTTCTGATCTTTAGTTTTTTATTTCAGCTCAGGAGTTTATCTTCAAGACAAATGTGCCAATTGTTTGCCCTCACTCTGCTTTGGTTGGCCTCTGCTTAGCCTGGGCCTGTTTGGTCAGAGAGTGCAAAGGCAGCTGCCTGTCATTTGCAGGTGAAATGTTTATATTCTAGAAATGATAAACAGGAATCTTTTGATAAGACAATATCC
This sequence comes from Alaudala cheleensis, assembly GCA_013398995.1. Taxonomy (NCBI): domain Eukaryota; kingdom Metazoa; phylum Chordata; class Aves; order Passeriformes; family Alaudidae; genus Alaudala; species Alaudala cheleensis. Next base: position 366,881 of record VWYE01026229.1, read on the forward strand.
CATGGCTTTTTGTTGCATTTAATAGTAGGAATAAGTGCATAAAATAAACCTATTTTTCCTGTACACTTACTCAAGCAGTTATGTTCACAGTAAGCCCTTTCTGATTATCAAACTATTTTAGCTCTATTCCTATTTGGTATGTCTGTACCTTTAACCACGAATTTTGAAATTTAAAAGGTTAAAGATACCACCTTAAGATTATGACCTAGTTTATAAGTACTTTGTGCAATAGGACAAAGGGGATATTTTTAAACCTTTTGATCTTTGGAAGGAAAGATTTTATGGGAAGGAGATAAGCATGCTATCTAGTACTCCGTCATAAAAAACAATCATGAATTATTTATATTCCTTACAGCAGCAAAATCAGATATGTTTTAAGCTTTCTAGTACATGTGAAAGTTTCACTTGTTTTGAGCTGAAAACCCAGTGTTCAATTCATTAATTGCACCAATATAATCAATTGTTTGAGTAAATCAGCAGTCTTTAAACAGGGAAGAACATCCATCATACACAGTTATCCTTCCTCTTCCTTCAATGCTGGTAATAGAAAATAGATCCGTAGAATTTTATAGGTAAAATGTGAGGACTCCCACCTTCCAGATGAGTGCCAGGCAAGTCTGGTTTTAAGGAATCTCAGGCCAAAGGAATCTCCTGGATTAATTACTCCAGCCCTTTACCTGTTGTGTGGAAAAAACGTGGTTGTGTCATCATTCTCTTGGCCATGCATTTCCAAGGAGGAAAAGAAGACCATGGATACACAGAGAGCCTTGACATTCTAGAAAAGCTGAAGGAGTCTTGGTGCCCACCAAAACTGTATTTGCTGTTTCCAGCTGCCCATGGCCAGTGATTGCCCACACAGCAATGAGAAGTCTGGACGTCCTTAGGGCCCAGAGCCTTAACTCCAGGAACTCCAGGAGCACAGCACCTTCCATATGGTCATGTCCATCAAGTTCTGCACCCAGAGTATGATACTTCACAATGAAGCAATGGTTTCATCACACAAGTGACCACTAAATCTTTTAGTTAACTACAGAGGTATTTGTACTTCAAGTTCAAATACAGTAATAATAGGGAGCATTTGTTGCTTTTCGTGCTCCTCCTTGTCCATTAAATATACAATTTATTCCTGTGTTAAATTTCTTTTCTCCTTTGTGGATCACATAAATATTTAGTTATATGCAGACATCTCTACAGGTTCAATCTACGGGCAAATCAAGGAAACAAAAGCAAGGCCTTTGATATGAGAAAATTATAAACAAGAACATTGCACTCTCTGATAAAATCTCCAAGGTCAAGGGGAGTTTGCTTTGGGAAGAGATAACAGTATTGGATATAGCATATTGAAGCTGATCTACATTACATTCCCAGCACTAATCTTTTGTAGTAACAAGTAGCCAATTATTGAAGTCTTTTCAGTTCATGTTCTTTTCTTCTCTCACTAATTTACACGAACTAGGAGATTTATCATGTCACAGTTCAGAAATCTTTCCCTTCAGTCTCAATCTCTCTTCATTCATAACCCCTTATTTACCTTCAGCAGTCCAACTGTTCTGCCCATCTCCTTTTTTGAAAATGGTCACAAATAATGCACTGATGTATCCTGAACAAAGTACCTTATTGTGCAAGTGATCCCACTGGTGGCAGAGACTATCCTGAGGTTTCCATGCATAACCAGACATGGCTACATAAGCCTTTAAGCACTGCAGAGCGTGAACCACGAGCGGCCTGTAAAGCATCAGAAGGCAGCAGGCTGGGCAAGCTGCCCTCTTTCCATTGTCTGTATCTGGCCAGAAGCCAAAAACTTCTATTTTTTTTATTCTCTCACTTTTTTTTTTTTGGTCTCCTAACTAATACCATGATAACTTAGAAATGGATGGTTTTAAACCAACAACGAAGAATATCTAAATGCCAGCTACTTTTTAGCACCCTCAAATAACAATATGCGTAAACAGTGGTCACAGAGTGCAGATACATAGAAATATATTTACTGAAATCCTGATGCACACCACAGATACTGTGCACAGCTTCCTCTGTGCTGCTGACTGAAATACCCCAGGGTCTGATGCACTTCAGTCAGCAGCAGAGAGAAGCCTGACACTCAGCACACTGGGGAGAGTGCAAACCACAACTACTCCTCAAGCAATGAAGCATACTATTCCCCAGCTCACCACCCAGCTCAGCAAAAGACTTTATCAGCATCTAGAACTCTCATGTTTGCACCTTCCAGAACTTGTTAGACAGTCTTCATTTTTTAAGCTTCCCAGGATGCACACATTAGTTCTGATCCTTTCACAGAATTTGTGTTCTGGTAGGCCTTGTCATTTCCTCATTCCTTTAAAAGTCTATTTTTAGAGAGCAAGTCTAGCAATTATCCTTTTTTTTTTGGAGGGGGGGAGGGTGATTTTTTGCTTAAGATGTATTATTCCTCTGTAAGTATTTAAATTTTCAAAATATGTCCACATACACTGAAGGTTTGGTGGTTTATCTCAGTTTTAGACTTATTTAATGGTTTTCATTCATTGAAAACTTATTTAAATGCTTGAAATTCACATAAATCATTTCAGCAATGTAAAAAAAAATATAAACCTGTCTGTGCATAACAAATACAAGTGATGAAAATTAGTATTTCAGGTATCACACAAATAAAACAGCTACCCCAAATCCCTCAAGGTATCTCCTGCAGAATAAAAAAGGGCTTGAGTTCCTGACTATGTCAGATCACTTCCTACCATAGGAAACTCCCAGGGATATTACACTGCACTCTTGGCTTCACAAGTCTGAAATGATTACTCAAACACACTCACCTAATTAAGCAGAAGCTAATTGCATCCTACCTATCAGATAGAAAGGCCTACCATTGGATTACTGATAAAACTAACCAGTAGGTTTGGAAGGAAATATTTTTGCTGCCTCCACCTGTTATTGAAGGAGTCTTTCTGCAGATGCAGTGTCTAAAGCAGAGATTCCAGCAGCCCACACCATCCTAGGAAGAGAGCAGCAGAGCTGAAGTGCTTTTACCAATTTTGACAGAGATTGACTTTCTTTTCACAATAATCTTTTAGCTTTCTTGCCTCTGGGTGAGCTCATGATTCCCTTCTCAGCAGCTCTCTAGATCTAATAAACTCTAAGCCTCAGTAAATCCCAGCTGATAAGAAGAGGAGCTTGTTCTTTCACCTGGCTGTACCTTAAGGACAAGGAAGACTATTCATGTCTGCAGGACAAGTGCACTACAGTATCTGCAGTTTTCTCCTGGCTTTCTGCCAGATTCCCTCTGTGGCTACACACACCCTCTAGGATAAAACCAGGACATTCCTAAGGAAGAACTGGTTAATCATATTATAAAAGTTTCAAATGTCATTTTCAAGAACAATAGAAGTTGTCTGAAAGGTTGCCTACCTGTACAATATCCTGTCATATGATACGTGCCCTAATTCCAATGCTTGCACTGGGTCTTTGTTAAAAATAAATCATGTGTCCAGCTGCTGATGTACTTCTTGGTTCAGTGACAGCCACTCACTAGAGGACAGGCTTTATGATCAGGCAAAGAGCTTTTATCTGTAAAACAGGACTGAGCAATAGATGAGAGCTTTCTTTTTAGTTTTTGCTTACTACACATCTGTGTAACAATAAAATTGAAGGCAGTCAGGCTACCAAGAAGGGATTTCTTTTGTTAGTGCATCAGAGTACCACAAAAAATTGCAGAAATCCAAGAAGTGTTACAGCAGTCTGGTTTCTTTAGGTGGATTGGCACATGTCTGTAATTTCTAGGTAGAGCTGTCCTGTGCTAATTGGGTGATTTTCATGGGTTTTTTTTTTCCCTCAAGTACTGGCTCTTAATTTTACTCTGATTTCTACATTCCTTACTTTCTTACTCTTTCATCTTTTCAGCAGTCAACTTTTACAACTATTCTAAATTCTGTGTCAGTAATTCATTTGAAAATTTTGTCTGTAAGTAGCAACAGAATAAGCAATTGATCTGCTGAGTACTTTTAACAAAATGATAGAAAACCCTTCTGCACTTTGGTCCATGCAAACCAGAAGCTGACACTGCCCACTGGGTTTTTTTGAGTTAGGTAATCCTGGGCAACCATGCCATGAGTAAAGAAAAACAGGAAAAGCAGAAAATGTGAGGGTCTGGAACAAGTGTGGACAAAACCCTGGTTCCATCTGCTAAGAAATGACACTCAGCACAGTATGAGCTGAGCATTATCCAGGGGCATAAGACCTGCCAAAGGAAGTGAGAGAGAGGAATGTTTTAAAGGAAAACTTTCTGAAAAGCAGATTGAAAGCAAAGGGTCACTGAGTGGATTTTTTTGAAAGAAGTGGTTGCTGGAAAGGGGCAGAAAAACATGAAACTGAGCAATTACACAAGCGTGGAGAACTAGGGAAATCTTTTCAGATAGAGGCTGCAACCCAGATTTTGCAAGGAAGACTGGTAGGAAAAGGTTATTTAGTTACATGAGTAAGAGGAAAAAAAAATCAGAAAATTGATCCAGTGTGGTTTCTGACGAAAACAAACATATTTGTGTTAAGATGGAACTTGGTGAGTTAACAAAAAGAGTATGTTTGATGTGGTACTTAGGGATTTACAGAACATGGAAATACACATGCAGGAAGACTGGGACAGAAAAGATACAAAGATTTAAAAATAAGATAGAGCATTTCAAATTGAAAAATTTAAATTACAAGCCAGCAATGTGTCATTGTAGAAAGAAGGCAAATATTATCTTTGCTGCATTAGGTAGAACATTGTCTACAGTTTGAGAGAGCTGATCCTTCCACTCTGCTTAAAAATACCAAAAACTTAATGGACACCATCCTGAGCAACCTGCTCTCACAGACTCATCTCTGAGCAGATATCTAGACCAGAGGATCTTCACAGGTGTTGTGATCCCTCCTGCCTCTGCTGGTCTGTGATCCTAAATAGGAAGGAGGCAGAAAATGCAACATTTGGTACAAAGTCAACAAATATTTCTCTGCAGATGTTTGTTGCTACTGCAGCATAAAAGAGCATTGATGTGTGAATGCAATAAAATGAAACACACAAATACGTGTGACTGTAAGCACAATCACACAATAGACAAAAGCTGGGTATAAAACTAGACAAAGAGGTAGCAGAATAACCACAAAGGAGGACAATGGAAACTAAAGGTAAAGAAAGGCTTTTTCCTCAAAGCAGCATTTGATATTTGAGAATTGGGGCCATATTGCCAACACTGCCAAATCCTCTATTTCCAAATGAAATCTGCAAATATTACATGACTAATTTTCTCAACTGGTAAAATCCCTTAATATGAAGCATGGGTTTACATAACACTTTCAGGGAAACAAGACAATCTCTTGGATTTGATTATACAAAAGAGAAAAAAATTAAATAATTTCAGTAACTACTACACAAAACACCAAAGACAGTGGCCACAGGCCAAATAATAACATTTCCATAGTGAAAGGTATGAATGCTGGCACCAAGAACTTCAAAAGAGCAGAGAAATTTCTGAAAACCAGGCAGAAAACTTACAGATCAGGACAATGTGAATGACTCCAAAGTCAGAATTAAGTAGTGTTTGTAACTTTCTAGGCATTACAGAAATGTTGAAAAAATTAAATCTGTAATATCAAGTAAAAGTTGGTTTCTTCCTTTTTTTTTTTTTTTTATTAAAATATTCATCTTTTATTTCGTATAAGGTAGCTGGCATCTTTAAGGACTTGGTAAAGCTATTGGTAAAGGGAAGAATGAGATAAATCACCAGAAATTAGAGATGCTTAGTGTTTGTGCCATTTCTTTTTTTTTTTTTTTTTACCTCACATCAAGCTGCACAAAGTTAATTATTTATAACACAGAAATTGTAACCCAAGAATTATAGTGACCTATCAGATATCTGTATCATCAAACTCAAGAGCCATTTGTGCTAAGTCAGCCAGGGCAAAATAAAATAATAGAGGAGGTCTATAAAATAATTATACATACCAGATCCCATGATAAGGAGCACTTACAGAGCATAATTCACATTTTGCTGTGGATTTACTATTACCAGTAAATGGGAAATATTTCACAATATCCTTGACTCACCCATGTGTGATACATGATGCAATCAATTTCCATGGAAATTTGTATCCAGCCTTTTACTAGCACAGTACTTTGAACCCCATATTGTTATGCCTTGGCAAAATGCAGGATTAAGGCTGCTTGCTGTCCAAGCAGGCTGTTCAGCACCCACAGACTGCAGAGGAAAGTGGGCACATTATTGACAATGTTCTCTGGTAGCCCTGAGGAACTCTCAAGTACAACTGCTAGGGTCAGTGCTCCTGGTCTCTGGTGACTACCCCAAAGGGTTGGAGATTTGTTTTTACTAAAGTGCTTGAATCACTTAAGTCATTCTCAAGAGAAGACTGGACTATGGAGACCATATCTCCACAACTCCCCAGTTACACCCCACAAGTTCTCTGCAGACCCAGCTGTACCTTCAGTGTGAAGCACAAGCTCTCCTAAAGAGCAGAGGCTGCTTGGTCACTGCCTTGCTGCCCTCCAGCTGTGGCTAAGGAGGGGACAGAGAGGAGACAATTTCAGCCGTTCTGTTGTTGGCTTTGCTGCCAGTGTGACCTCTGGGGATGAACAGAGCAGGTGTGACCAGCTCTGCACAGCAGTGGATGGGCACTTCCCATTAACTCTGTGGGTTCTTAGAGCAGCCCAAGGAAAAGGACAAACTTCCAGTACCTTGGCTCACTGCCCTGGCAGCAATGGAGGGCAGGGGAGAGGAGTAGAAGCAAAGTTACCCCTTTTGCTGTTGTGTTAAGTGTTAAATTGAATTACTTTTGATTAGGACATACCTCTTACACAGAGGAATGTTTCTTCATGCAATAAACATCAACCTGATATGAGGAACAGTGGGTATCTTTGTAGAGAAGGAGAGAAGGAGCTTCGTTCTGTCCTATAAAAAATGTATTCATTTTTTTCAACTTGAGAATTGAGAACTTATTTTACCTGAAGATTGGAAAGAATCATTCTTTTACTTTTTTTTTCTCTATCTCTCTCTCTCTTTTTTTTTTTCTTTTTTTTTTTTTTTTACTTAATTCTCCAGCCCTCAGGACCACAACCACAGAATATTATTGAACTGACCTGCTCCAAGTGACAGCATGCATGTTTAAAGGCACAAATGTGAGAAGGAACATTCTGGCCTCTTAAGATTTGAATTATTGAGATAAAACTTAATTTATAAGATTTCTTAAGAAAGGGACACTCCATCTTTGAACTCCTTCTGTTGCAGAACCCAGCCCAGTTCCTCATTCTTTGCCTTCGGAGGTAAATGAACTGAGCATTCCTCGTTAAAATGCAGAATCAACTTTCTACAACTGCTGAAATTCCCTATAATCAAGATAGCCTGGGAACTTGAACCAACAAATGAGGGGCAGAGCAATTGTGGAATAAGTACAGCATCTGCTCACCTGCTGCTCTACATGTAGAAGACCACACCACATTCAAGGAAAGTACCTTCTCACCTTTCTTCCACAGCAGCCTCTTCTTCAGTGAGTGATTGTGTATCAGATTTCCTTGGGAGGCTGATTGTTTAAACTTTACCTGATGAGGGCTTTTCACACAGGCAAAAAATAGTGTGCCATTCTTAAATCCTCCCTCTCCTGCCCACAAAACTCCCAGGAGAAACGTGCTTTGTTAGCTGGGACCACTTGTTTTACATACACTGTCCCAGTTGTCAAAATTACAACAAAGTTAAACCTTCTGCTGATGTGTAAAAGGAACACAGCATTTCAGCCACAGAAGAGCTCTGTGTTTTATATCAGGCTTCTAATTATTACAAAATTTTAAAGAGGAAGAGGCAAAAAGAAAATAGGAATCAGTCTTCTTGGAGAAGATATGGAAAAAATTCTTTCATTTGGATTTTGTGGCCTCTGATAATTTAAGGCAGACCATAACTGAATGTCAAAGAAGGCAAAAAACAGATGGTCCTTTCAACCTCAGAAGAGAGTAATGGGGGGGCTTTCTAAGTTCCCTCCCAGCCTAGATTATTTTATGAAAATAATGGCATTGAACCATTAGAAAGCCACTTACTACTTTATGCTATTTTATATATATTGTGATGTTATTTTAATGTAATATCTGGAATTACTATATTATACAAAACTTTATCTCTGTTTTTAATATATATATATTAAGACATTTAGTCATATGCATTATTAATTATATTTATTTAATTATAATTATTTAGTGTACGTACCATTTATTTTCAAAGTTCACATCATGCATACATTGAGAATTAACAGAACTGCTTTTCCCTATGTTTCATATGCCTCCAAGATTTCTAATACCCTCAGTTCTCTTTTGCTTTAGCAGACTCACATGCTCCACCTCCTGAGAAGTCTGTACAAAATCCACCACAGATGTAGGTCTTTTCTGTACACTCACTGTTTTCATGTTGTTTACAAAAGTACAGCAAACAAAACAGTAAACATAGATAATAGACAAAAACTCATTTCTATCTTAAAATTTTAATCTTGTTTCTTTCTTAAGCAAGCAATACCAAAGCAAAGCAAACACAGACATCAAGGCCGTTTTAGGGCATCCACAGGAGACAGGCACATCTCCTTGTCTTCTTAAATTCACTGCAAAAGCTTCTTTTGACTGCAGGGGGAGCAAGAATTTTCCTAAAGTATTTGTGAAGCATTTAGCTGTGGTGCACTCTCTGTGCAGCATCTTGCTTATTAGCTAGAGTATTATTTCTCTATAGAAGAGAAAGAATAAACTACATACATAGCATATGAAACACTGAGCCGTGTGCTGCCTCAGGCTGACTCCCCGTATGAACAAATGTATAAAAGAGGCTAAAGTTATTAATTTAATTTCTTTGTATTATACCAAAAATATAATTTCATACAGAATGAACAGCCAGATATAAATTTATATTGGAATAACAGGAAACTTATGTTGTTAGAAAGGTAATTTTTCTGCTTCTGCAATAAACAGATGAATTTTACCAGTGCTACTCTGATGTTCATCACCTGAGTGTGCAGCCTTATGATTTCATCTATGCCCCCATTATTTTGTTATAATATCCTCAATAAAGAGTATATATAGACAAATCATTATTTTTAAGTCATTAGAATATTGTTAAACTGCATAGAAGAATCAATGCAACTTCAAGAAGTTAATGTACTCACAGGGATGACTCAGAAATAAGGCAGCTGGAACAGTTTCCACCCCACTCTAACTCTGTCCCTAAAGAGCACTGTAACCTGGAAAGAACCAAATGCTATGAGTAAGCTCTTCTGATAATGGACTAAGAGCATTATTGCAATTAGAAGTTGATAAGGAGCTGCAATATCAAGATTGACATACATTACCTTAACAAACCACTCATAGGTAGATTGAAATGTCATAGGCCCTGGAATATGAGGTGATGACGTGACTGCAGTGTGCCACAGTTATCAGGAACTCACCTCAGGAAACACAAGCAGGAAACTGTTTTGAAGTATATTAAAGAAAAATAGGAACCTGCTGTTGGGAAACCACTCAGACAGTGTATAAATTCAACATCATATGACCATGTATAGAACTCCACAATAACCTATTGAAATAGCCATAAGTGAGAGCAGAGGTGGAGCCATCTTCAAATTGCAAATATAAGCCTGTAATATATACCTCCTGCTGCACAAGTGTCTGTGCTTTAGAATCCAGAATGCAAACCTGACCACTCAGCCTGCCTGCAATGCTCCCACCTAAGTATTACCTTACGGTCATCCCAGGGCAAGACACCCCTTATCTTCACCTCTGCTGCAGCATCCTGCCCAGCAGCTTTGGCTGTAAACCAGCTGGGTCTGACAGAGGCAGCTGTTAACCCCAGCACTGCCCTGGGTTTCCAGGATTGACAAAGGCCTGGTGTCTGTGCTGGATCAGGACAGTTTTGTCAGCAGTTCATCCTCACCTTCCAGGACCAGAGCAGGAAGAGCTGAACTGGTCACTGTTCCAGACAAGTGTCTTCTTTTTGTGTGTCATGCTCCTCCACCAGTGCTTTTGATCAGCTTTCCGAAGTATTGCTTAAAATATATGGTCTCAGCAGATGCTCAGAAAGCAAACAATAAATCATCAAAGTGTAAAGTTCTTTGAAGATCAGTCCACATAATCACTTTCTCTTTGGGTGACTGGATTTTTGCCTTAATGGTATCTCCTAGATATGCCATGGCTTTCTCATACTTTCCTCAGGATATTTGTGATCTTAACTCACAAACTCAGTTATCCTCCACTACTGAAGAGCCTTTTTCTCTTGGGCAGTTTCATTAATAGCTTAGTTATTTTCCTCTCTGTGTTTTGCTGGGAGTTTATTTTAGTGGATTACATCTGAGAGTTTCTTCTTTCCAGAGTTACTTTCTTTCTCCATGAACACAGCTTTGAGGTTCTACTTTGGCAACGACAGAAAATGCAGTATCTCCCAGATTCATTTCAAATTCAATTCAATTCTCAATACAAACACAGCAAGGCATCTTTTATGCAGCTTAGACTGGTGTCCCTGGTGAGGTGTATTTTCCAGCCATCATGGGTTAGGAATACTATTCCTCAATTCCCACCATAAAGAAAACCGTAAGACACTCCTCCATGCCAGCAAGAGAGACAGAAGGCAGAGATTACAGGTTGAGATTTACTAGAAACAGCAATGAGATAAGAAAATGAACAGTAAAACAGCATTAATGACAAAAACATACAAAAAGTTTTTGTTCGAAAATATGTTCACTTTATATTCCAAGAGATACATCTCCTCTATACTCTCCCACTAGGTAAAGTTACAGGCAGCAGTGAGATGTCCCCTAGGTTTTCTCTTTGTAGGGCCAAGCAAACACGTCTCTCTCAGCAGCTGTGTGTACATTATCTATGAGTCCCCCTGAACTCCACCTGCAGGTGAGTAACAGCATTTTGCCTTCCAGTATAAGCAGAGCATACAGAATCTGGAGAAGATCTCAGCATAGCTGAGCTCCCCCATCAGTTTTATGAGTGATACACTTGTCTTGTGATGTAGAATTGGAAACATCAATGTATTAAAGTTGTTCTCAAAAGCAGACAGTACAGTCTAGTCTTCATGATAATAATGCAGCCATTAACATCTCCAGAATTTCCTAATAGATGGCTAACATTTGATTTGATGATATGGAGGCTGAAGGTCTGTCAGCAGCTGAGGCAATCTAAGAGGTTGCAGCTGCTGAATATTTCATGCTGTCCCCAGTCTCCTCCACATCATCTCCTACTTATTCTTAACCTTTCCCATGCTCCTTGCTGTGGTAAGCTCTGCTTTTCCACCAGCTCTGGCACTCATTACAGCAAGTGAGTCAATTCAGCTTCTTGGCAGAGAACAATCCGCTTTTATTTTGTCTGGGTATGTTTTCTGCCATATTAATGAGCTCAGGGGACTCAAGAAAGGATCCAATAAAAACCAGACCCCTTGCACAACAAACAGAAACTGCATGGCCAGGATCAGGATGGCAGTGGTAAGAACATCATCCTTCAGAATCTGCGTGAGACTAGATCTACTTACCCTGTGGAATCCTGCCTCTGCTAGTTATTACCAGTTTATTCAGTCCTGTCCTCTCTGAGGGCAACAGCAATGTAGTTACTGATTCCAGAGAAAGGCAGTGGCCAAGAAAAGCAATACCTCTGGACCTCAGAGAAAGCTGTGCTTTAGCTCTGCTCTGCTAAGCACTTGCTACATGACCATTGGCCTGCAATTTAGCTGCTCTAGGCCCACCTCCGTATCTGTAAAAATAATGCCATAGGCATTACATTTTCACAAGAGGTTTCACAGAGATAATACATAAAAACCCTTTGATGTTCATAGACAAATGTACAGATCCTGAGGGCATCTAATTACCTAGAGTAAATGACTAGATCATTTTATAATAATCAGTTCTGAATTCTCAATTTCTAGGGTGTTGCACAGTACTTTGGCATGCCATCACCAACCTGAAACAGAAAACCAAAAAAATGGGATATATGTTCTGTACTAAGTACGTATTTTCCTTAGTAGAACATATATTTGGCAGCATGCTTTAATAAAAATAATCCCTCTGTACTCCCTATAGATATATGGCACATACCATATTCTCTTCCTTTTTTTTTAGTTCTTCTGCATGATGTAAGAGCTCAGGTTTGTGCAGGATTAACAGAATTTAAACCCGTTGTGGCAACAGTCTCAGGGTCTTAATGTAGTCCCACTGCTTCTTCTTGGTTTTAAATCTTTACCAGATATGAAAACCAGAGCCTGGAGTGTACATCATTAAATTTTCAACCTCCAGATAGGATGTAGAGGCAAAACTATCAAGTATCAGTATTTAGAGTGTTTGCCTTTTTTCTAATCCTATTATCGTATGAAGCAATTTCACATAAGCCTATTTTTGGAAATATCCACCGTGCAGTGCAACAAAGAAAGATGTGAAAAGATGTCCTTTATGACCAGCAGTTACTTTGCCTCTGCTAACTTAAGGCAAAAGTAAAGTACAGAATGAGCCTATGAGAATTGGCCCTATCATCATTTTATGGAGCACTAATTAGATCAGCTCATTTGGTTAAAAAAAAAAAAACTATCAAAATACAGTTTTTATGAAAACAGTAGAAAGCTAACTCATTTTTAATGTGTCCCTTCAATGCAGTGTATAGTTTCAGGAGTAAATTTTGCAGTAAGCTGCCATAATTTTTTATGGAAGCTGGAAGACAAAGTATTGCAGTTAAGGATTTTGAAGCATGGAGTAGCTACTATACCATTAATGAATATTTATATTCTCTGAATTATTCATTTTAAGTCCCAAGAACATTTACTTTTATCTATATAAAATTCTTGTGGGTTTTTTTTTTTTAATTCCCCATTTTGATTTGAATAATAGGGCTTTGAGCAATCTGGTCTAGTGAAAGGTGTCCCTGGTTGTTGGCAAGGGAATTAGATGAACTTTGACATCCCTTCCAACCTAAGCCATTCTGTGATTTTATGGCCCTTGTAAAGACTTATTGGTTTAATAACTGCTTTTCAAAGGACTTCGTATTAGCTGTCTTCAAAATTTATTTTTATTATTGATTTATTTTGTTGTCCGCCAGAAAGACAGCAACTGCAACAATGATTACTCACGGTTTGAACACTGTGAGAGTGATTCTAAATATAAAATGTCAATCAGGGAAAACTATTGTCTAATACCAGGTCAGAAGTAAAACATATCCTGCGAAACATACATTGCATCACTGCAGTCATGGCTTCACAATAAAACAGTTCTTGCCAAATGGTGACAGAGTACTGCATGTGCCAAAAGAAAAGGAGAAGACAGAACATATTATGGGTCACTGCAATCACCCTGCTCTCCTCGGGATCCACGGAAAGGTTCCCTGCACACAGGTGCTGCAGATGATTTGTAGAGATGTGAGGGCACTGGCACCCAATGTCATGACCTGTTAGTGCCAGTTCCCTGTGCCAGGGCAACGGAATTTATCCACTTGTGCAGGCACAGGCACCCTCACACATACCACTCATCTTCCCAGTAGGCAAAAGGGTGCCTGTGGCAGCGTGACTCATTACCCTGGTGCCCTGGACACTTCACAGCTACACCTGTTCCAGCCTAGCTCCAAATACGTGCCTTCTGTCCCTCCTGGGCGAGCCCAAGGACCCAACATCTATAAGGAAGTGCAGGGTTTGACGGCTGAGCCCTCTCTGGCACAGGCAGAAGGGAAAGACATGGGCCTCTGGCATCCACTCTTTAATTCACACTGTATCACATGCTTGGAGTAGCCTGACACAGTCACATTTTGTCCTTAGCCTGAGGTCAATACAGAAGGATCAGCCAGGAAGAGCAGAATGTAATTGCCAACTTCTCTTCAATCTGCTGAGATTAAAGACAAAAATCCAACTGAAACTAAAAAAACCCAAACCAAAAGCAAACAATTGGGTTTATGTGCTATTGAAACTAGTTCTTTAGGAACTAAATTATGTCGGTTCTGAAAAATGCACCACAAATATTTACGTGCTTAATGAACGTCTTCCAATGTGTCTACTACCTTAAAATATATTTTTAAAAAAGCAGCAGGGCGGTATTCAAAGACGGAAAAACCTTCCATTAGAGTTCGGTTTACAGAACAAGAGGTCAAAAAGCTGCATGTGGAACAAGAGCATCATTAACAGGAATCTGCATTGCGTGGGCAGTTGAAAATAATCAGGAACTTTTATAAATGCTACATTTTGAAGAGCTGAATTCAACTTATAATTAATTTTTCCAAAATCAATGACAGCCTCCATTATTTCTACCAGGCTGGAAATTGTATAGGAAGTATATCTAAATTCCAAAATCTCTCCTTCATTCTAGAATAATATATACAAGGTTCTCAACTAGCACTTAAGCTTTATTTTTTTCTTTCCAATTTTGCATGTTCTTCAACATGAGAATAGAACAGCAAACAACTTAAGCTGCATTTTATAGACTTGCCTCACTGAGATCTGAGCCAGAAGCAGAAAAAATTAGTCCACATGAATATCCATGCACCTTCCTACAAAGGAAGCTAATTCCTCAGCTGAGTGTGGCCTCACACCATCTCACTGTAAAGGTACGGCCAGAGCTCCACCCTTCCTTCCCCTGCAGGCTTCCTTGGGACAGCACCCTCTATCCCTGCTCTGCAAATAGTATTGCATAATAAATACTACAAGAAAAAAATGTTCTATTCAAACAATGAACAGGAATGTGAAGGAAGTGAGAGAACACTGTTGAATGGGCTAGGAAGAATAAACTATTCTCCCTGATTCAATATTTTTTAGTTGTGGACTAAATTATTTCCTCCTTCTGCCTGTCCTGCATGTCTGTTGAGGGTTAAGGAAATATCACAGGTTATTGCTCTCACCCCTCCTGTTCCTGGTCTATAAACATTCATGGCATTGCTAAAGAACACCTAAGGAAATGGTACCTCCTAGAGAATTTCTGTAACTCTCAATCCTTAACAGTGCAGTGGTATTTAATGTTTTGCATAAATGTCTGTCATGATATTGCTTCCTCCTTCTTGGATCTAGAGAGACCTCAGCCTTTGCTGAAAATTGTCACATCCTCTCTTGAGTTGACACACAGTCAGAACACAATACTGCAGCTTTCAAAAGAGACAAAAGAAATAACTTAAACCCCACACTTTTCCTAGGAATTATACTAATTAATTCAGATTTAACTAAAATCCCATGGGATTAATTCCTTGAATTCCTAATCTACATGGAGATGCTGTAGCCTTGCATAAGTATTTCTAATGAACTGCAGCTCTTGGCCATGGCTTTAGAGCAGAAGCTCCCTGTGACAAGTGAGGGATGTAGAGGGGGGATCTCTGACAAGGCCAAGAGAGATCATTATGACCTGGTAGTACAAACTCTGTGCCTACTTCTCTAAGGGTTGCAGCATGTTCTTCAGCAAGATGATCTCTAGACTATAGCTAGGTTCCAAGAAAAAAAAAAAAAACAAACAAAAACAAACAGTCTTGGCGATAAGATTTGAGAATAGAAAATCTTTGATAATATGATAATATTTGGTAAGAGGTCCCAGTGCTACTTTACTGTCAGTCTTGAAAATGTCGATCTTACCACAAGAGTGTATTTGTCTCATTTCAGATGTTGTAGTTAAGGGCTGCAATGAAATCCCCTGCTATTACACGTGAGCAGTAAGTGCTGTTCACACCCCATCCACAGCTCCTCGATGCCAGCTGAAGCACTAACAAACAAACAAAAAAAAAAACCCAAAACAAAGAAAGAAAGAAAAAAAAAAAAGAGCCAAGTAAGCATTCCCAAGTGGCAGCAATCAGATTTTGCTTATCACGGAGCAATTGCAGCAGAACACCCCAAGTTTGGACAACTACCAGTAATATGGAGTAATGACAAAGGCAAATCTTTTTAATGGTGTCTGTGGGGGTTGGCTTATTGGCACCGTGTGTCCCTGGTAACTTTTCAGGCCCTTCAGTCAACATTGTTGGCTTTTGCAATTCCATCCCAGCTCTTACAACACCAGCGGTTTTTCTTGAACCACAAGTTACCAACATGCAGTAAGGAAGGAGACCGAGATTCCATTTTTTAAAGCCAATGAATATCTCTGCATGACGCACGGTAGAAGCTTTAAAAGATAAAAGAAGCCGCTTTGGGAATGTACCATAAATACGTATAACATATCTCGGTCATCCATGATCACTCAGCCTTGCACAGTTCCTGGGCAGTAATCGCTGTGAACGGAAGATTTCCAGCGGATACCCCAGTCTGGCANCCGCGAGCTGCTCGCGCGGCGCCGGCGCGGCCGTTACGGGAGCGGAGCGGGCGCTGAGGGGCCCCATGGCCGCGTCGCTGGGGCCGCTGGTGGGGGCGATCGATCAGGGCACCAGCTCCACCCGCTTCCTGGTGAGCACAGCGCGGCGATCGGGGCGGCACCGGGGGCAGGCGGCGGCCCCGCGGCCTGAGGGGAGCCGCGGCTTCCGCGCCTTTACTCCCCTCCATCCCGGCGGGGGCCTCTGCCATGCCCTTGGGGAAGGGCAGGGGAACGGGCCCGTAGGGCCGGGTGCGCTGTCCCGGCTGCAGCCTCCTGTCTCCCGGAGAAGCGGCGCCGCTGGGCCCGGGGGTGCCGGATCGGCCGCCGTCCCTCCGTCGCGTTCCCGCCGCAGCGCGGGCAGCAGCGCCTGTCCCGCGGGGAGCGGTCCCGGGCCGAGCCCGAGACCGGCGTCTCTTGCTTCTGCTCCAGGGGACTGCAAGATCCCGCTGCTCAGAGCAGGCTGCGTTTGCATCTGTCAGGTTTTCAATCTGTCGGGCATCTCGCCCCGAAGGGAATCAAATGGACAAGGTCCTCAGGCACTGGGGAAATAGATCCGTGCGAGTTCGGTGGCTGTGATTAGCTGATGTTCAGACAGGGCGATGACTCCGCTGTGTTCCCCGCTAAAAGCTGCCCGGGGCCTGCTGGAGTGACTGCTGCAGTTCCAGCCCTTAGGATGTCAGTGCATCTTGTGCACTGGAGGTATTCAGGTGGCTGAACCTGCACACCTTGTGAAACACTGATTTGTTTAAACACTAGAGGAAGATAAGTTCAAAGATAGAAGAATTAATTTATTAATCATATATTTGACCCTTTAGTTGAAGGATCTAGTTATTTCTATGTTATGCAATAGACTGTAACTAACTGTTGTTACGTATGAAACTTACTAGAGATACTTCTGGCTTGCAAATATCTACAAATGTACTGTCTCCTGGTCAGTTAAGTCATGGTCATTTGACTTAATTAAAGCACTATGGTAATTTCCTCCATGGAAGTGGAATAGAGATAATTGCTAGATATAAAATGTTGTCAGATGTGCAAAGTATGAATTGGGAAGATTAATGTTTTGGTTTGCCCTTGCTGGTTTGGGTTGTTTTTTTTTTTTTCTTTTTGGGTGGTTGGGGGTTTTTTGTTTGTTTTTTATTGCCTTCCCCCATGTGAAACTTTCCTTCATGAAGCAGGAGACTAGAATATCTTCTTGACCTATGTTACCATTATTACTCAATATCATGACCTTCATGCGATTGTCAAATGAGAAAACACAGCTCTGGGGGTGGAGAGAAACTCCAAACTGACAAATGACACCAATGGGCTGTCTTAGATGCCAGTCAGGAATCCTTTTTGGGAACAAACTTGAAGAAGGTCCCTGTAACACATGAACATAAATTCTATCTGCTTTCATGTGTATGCCAAATTAATTTTTTTCTTATCTTAAAAGGTTAACACTAGTAGAAGTAAAACTTAAGCTCTTTTTACAAGTATTTTTACAAGTTCCCTTAGGAGGAATTTCTTACACTACACACATNTCGCTGTGAACGGAAGATTTCCAGCGGATACCCCAGTCTGGCACCTCCCCAGCGGGGTCCCGCCTCAGAGAGAGCGAGGTTTCTTTCCGCTCTCCCCGATAACGAACGAGACACTCCGTGGAACGCCGCCTCAATGCACAAGTGACCCGAAAAGGGCTCCCGGGGCCTGGTCCCGCTGCTCTCCCGGGAGCGACCGGGGCTGCCCTCAGGAGCCCCCGGGGCTTTCGCGCCGACCCCTCCCGCCGGCTGCCGCCCGCCCGCCGCCGTCTCAGGGGCGCTGGGGCGGGGCGAGGCCGGAGGGCGCGCCGCGCGTCACGTGACACACCCCCTCTCGCGCCTCCTCCCGCGAGCCGGGCCCCGCCCC
>VWYE01026229.1:385986-481923 GCA_013398995.1 Alaudala cheleensis
TTTTTTTTTTTTCTTTTTGGGTGGTTGGGGGTTTTTTGTTTGTTTTTTATTGCCTTCCCCCATGTGAAACTTTCCTTCATGAAGCAGGAGACTAGAATATCTTCTTGACCTATGTTACCATTATTACTCAATATCATGACCTTCATGCGATTGTCAAATGAGAAAACACAGCTCTGGGGGTGGAGAGAAACTCCAAACTGACAAATGACACCAATGGGCTGTCTTAGATGCCAGTCAGGAATCCTTTTTGGGAACAAACTTGAAGAAGGTCCCTGTAACACATGAACATAAATTCTATCTGCTTTCATGTGTATGCCAAATTAATTTTTTTCTTATCTTAAAAGGTTAACACTAGTAGAAGTAAAACTTAAGCTCTTTTTACAAGTATTTTTACAAGTTCCCTTAGGAGGAATTTCTTACACTACACACATTCATCAATGGCATTTATGCAGCTGGGGAGATTTTGCCTGTCTACAAGAGGATTCAGATGCTTCCTAATTTTTTCAAGAAGTATATTGTGTATGTCAGTTCTAAATTCTTCTTATATTCATCTCAGTGTCTTTCAGTTAATGTCAACATACAGCATTGTCTTAAACTTGGCAGTGTGATCATGTCATTATGATAATAAAGTTACATATGGGCTTGAGCAAATAAGATAAATGATCACTGAGTTAAATCACAACATGGGGAGAGGGAGAGGGAAAGAAGAGGGCAAAATGTTCAGGGATCTGCTACAACTCACCTCACTCATTCAGATAACACATGTATCTGGAGAATTCTGTGCTGGAGGGGACAGAATTGCTGCAGTTGGAAGAGAGATTTTGCCTTGAAATATTTTAAGCCAGAATGTAATGTATTGTTGTCTGTGCCCAAATTATTTCCTTGGCTCCGTTGGTCTTTTGCTTTTAGTTATTTTGGTTACATTTCTCACTGATCTCTCTACATTTTTTTTTTAAACATAGTGTTTCCAACAGTTTTTGTCTTCACCAAGTCACAAGTCAAAATCAACTTGCTGCTTACTTTGCACTTGTTTATTCAGTAGTTCAGTGCAACTGTTACCTTTTTTTTTTTAAGTGGAAGACATATGATAATGACCAGGTTAAAGAGTTCTGGGTGAAAAACTGTCTGGCCCAATGGTGCCAAAGAGTAGTGTCAGCAGTTCAGAGTGTAAATGCACAATTACAGATGGCAGATTTACTGGTGGTGTCCATTGCTGTCAGTAGTGAGGGCTGATACCTCACAGTATTTTCATCAACAGCCACGGGGATGGGTTGGGATGCTCTCTCAGATGGAGGTGACCAGCTGCCTGAAATTCCAGTCAGAGAAGGGGCCTGCCAGAATATTCATAAACTAACATAAAGTTTAGCACTTGAGACAGAATGCTAAGAAGCTGTTTAGTGAAAAAAGACACTCCTATCAAGTTGGATATTTGTGAGCAATGCATCCTTGTGGTGATGCACATTAAGAAAAGCTCAGAAAGTAATTGTTGCCATCTGTGTAGCACTTAGGAGGCAGCATCTGGAACACTGTGTCTGATGTTGGACCGCACAAAGTAGGAGAGTTTAAAGAACTGGATTTCATCCAGCCAGAATAGTCCCTGTGCTGCAGCACAAGGCCATGGAAGGAGGGTTTGGGAGATCAGGGGTTCTTTCTTCACAAGAGATACGAAGGGGTATCCTCAGCTATCTAACCACAGTTTGTGGAGATCACAGAACCAGCCTTTTCTCAGACGTGCACAAGAAAAGACAGTGGGCAGCAAGTGAAATATCCAGTAGATGTGAAGATACAATGTTTCACTATGAGGGCTCCGGATCGGGGACTCGAAGGTGTGGAATTTCCATCTTTGCAGAGACTCAGTACCTGACTCAAAAAGACCCTGAACAGCCTGGTTTTAAATTTAGGCTTACCTGAGCAGAGAGTTAGGCTAGGTGACCTCCTTGAGATTCAGAGTCAATTATCCTGTGTGCAGACAGAAGTTGTGTTTCTCCTTGTGTGAATGAGGAGGCTGTGTGAGCAGAAGCTAAAGAAGCACCAGAACTCAGGTGCATTTCTGTTACTGTCACTCCTGTTTTAGCCTTGCCTCTCACACATACGTAGTAGTTTTATGCTGTAGCTTTATCTCCACAAAACCCATGTTGGATCTTTACCTTTATTAACTACTTTTGCAAAAATGAACTGTAATTATTTTTGAGATTGTAACTTTTCTGTTAAGTTGGGTTGAATCTGGGTAACAGATTCAGAGTTACCAAAGAGAGCACAGAGCTTTGAGTACAAGGCAATTGTTTTAAGACAGTTGTTTGAGGATTATTTTCTTAAAAATATCAAGCAGGAACATAAATTGGATAGGCTAAATAAGTGTACCCAGATGGCTGAATTCTGGCCAAGATGTTTCACTGAATATTTTCATCAGATACTTTCATCTCTCCTGTTCCATTTCTTATTATTCAAGAATCATAAAAATACACTATAACTTATTTTGTGAACAATCTTAGGATCAGGAGCTAATGGCCAGCTGAACCATTGTTTGATCACTTGAAAGATATTTGCTGGATAGTGTTTCTGTCATTTTATCCAGGAAGAGCAAGAATTGAAAGACTCCTACATGGTACTTTAAGTTCTAAGCTTGTCAGCCAGCCACAGAACATTTTTTTCCACTTCTTTTTTCATTTGCTTCATCTCCAGAAGAAACAATCAAATAAAGCTATATCACTCTGCAAACATTCTTTCCAATAAACAAAAACTGATTTTAGGTAAGGAAGACATTTATACCCATTGAGCTTTCTCTTCAGAGGGGAATCCATTTTACCTCTCTACTGAAGCATCATGACCTTTTGGGAAAGAGAAAAACTTGATTGTATAACTAGCAAGAAGGATTAAAAATACTGTAACTGCAGGTTTTTTCCCCTAGCTCTTATACAGTGTAGTTATACTTTTAAATTCCATAATTGTCATCACCTCCTAGATGGTGAGGGAGATCTGTTCATCACGAGCCTTCCAAGAAAGGTAATTTCTAGGAGACTTTTTAAACTGTACTTATTCATAAATTCTGACTGTGCTACTCTTAGTTAAATACTGGAGAGGGAATTACTGTTTTCTCTTATCCTTGCTCCAGCTGGGTTGATTTCAATGCAATTTCAGAACTCCAGCTCTGAGCTTGTTTGCCTGCAAAGCCATGGCTGTTCCAGCTTGACAGAAACTCAGGAAGATACATCACAGAATAACAGAAAAAGCTTTTCTGCAGGCAGAATTACATGACAAAGCTTGAGAGATATGAAAGGTTACTTCTAAAATCTGTTTTTCAGCTGTGCAGCTTCTTGAGTCACTTCCATGAGCCTTCTATTTCTGTTCATTCCTAGAAAATTGTTAGAACTGATTGGTATGAATTTTTTTCCACTAAGATAATAACACATGAACATAATACACAATAATATGTAATAATATGTAACTGCACCCCTTGATGGGAGGTATTATATTAAAGACCCTGTAAAATGCTTGAATTAAGTGATCAGCCCCTGTGCCTCTCTGCTTGTTCACACACAGGACACCTGTGTAGGCCTTTCTTCTCTGCAGTCCTGAGACTCAAGGCTCTAGCTCTAATTCTCTGTTGGGAGTAAAGGGAGGATGTTATTTATTCCTTTTCTTTAATCTCTCACTAGAGAATTCAGTACATATCTGGTGGCTTTCACTTTCATCCCTGTTCAAGACAGCTGTACAAATCCAAATAAGCTAGACAATTCTTCATAACTACTGCTGATAAAATTAGGGCAAAACTGACTTTGGCTTTCCCTCCCCACACACAACTGAGAGATCAGTAGCATAAACTGTAAGCTATTCTTAATAAATATGAAAGGATTGAAAGCCTCTAGTCCCAACAAATTACAGAAATACACTTCAAACCTGTTTCAACAGGGATGTATTGACCTTATCTAAATTATTCATACTTACTGGCACTTATTTTTCTAGCTCTCCACAGTCAAAGAAGGACTGTATATGGTTTTTTTTTTTTTACAACAGTAGTGGTTTTTTGGAGGGAGTGGGAAAGGAAGGCTTTGAGGTCCCATTTGATCTATTTATGTCCAAGCTTATTTATAATTTTGTAGGTGTAAATGTAGTGACTCATTTATCTTTCCACATATCAGAATTCTCTTTATCAGTACAGAAATCAGAGTCATAAATTATTTGTGTGAGAAGGGACCTTAAAGATTACCTACTTCCATCCCCCACCATTGGCAAGGACAGCTTCCTCTAGACCAGGGTGCATAGGGCCCTGTCCAACCTGGCCTCAAACAGGGATTGCTCCCTGTGAAACTTTTTAATCCCTTGCCCTGAATAATAGGGAGTGTCTGCTGCTTTTGTTGAGAATGTCAGAAGCTTGCAGGTTTGTTTGTGGTGGATTAGCAAAGTGTGTTTGCCTAGCTCTTCTCTATAGGTATGAAAAAATCTGTGCATTTATAGTGTTACTGCTTCAGCTGAAAATGCATTCCTGTCACAGTTCATTGCTGTGTCTGCAAGTCACACACTCCACGTTCACTTGATGACTTTGTCTAATTGAATCTGTACTTCCTGCTGCCAGTAGGAATCCCTTGCATTACCTTCTGTTTCAAGAAATACTGAATGATTAGTGCTGAATGATTGCCACATGATATTTAACATGGTTAGTATGGCAGATATATACATACAGGTTACATTAAAAGTTTTCTATCTTTCTGTCTTTATTCTAAAAATCTAGTAAATGTGAATATGCTTTGGGCAGAAAGGCAATTTCAAGTAAAGAAGTCTTACTGCCAACATTTAAACCAACCTCTCCTATTAAGTATGTAGTGTAGTATTTTGAGATCCATATCCCATAATGCAAGTTGCTTCCAAATGTGTAGTACTGACAGAGCTTTCTCTTCTGTTAGGATAGATTCATGTCAAGCTTGAGCTGGTAGAAACACAGATAAGTAAATAAAGTAAAAATAATTCAGTGATGCTCTTTCTATGTAATCTTCCCAGTTGATAGCAGAAAAGAATGATCATGTACCTTTTTAAGACTTCTTTTCTGGGGAGTGGAACTTTCAGTGTTTTCCAGAGTTTGTGCTGTTTTCATCCTTGGAGGTTTTGTAGACTTGCTTAGGAAAGTTCTTGAGCAGCCTGATCTAATCTCATTGCTGATCCTCCTTTGAGCAGGAGGTCGTACTAGAGATCTCTCAAGGTCCCTTTCAGCCTGCATTATTCTGCAATTCTAATATATAAGTAGAATGTTTCTTAACTTCAAAATTTCACTTTAAAGATACTCATAAAGATTTCAAAGAAACTGGAGAATCAGAACTTCTTCTCCTTCTTGTCAGAGTTGTTCTAATAGTTTCAGAGTAAAGTGTACTGTGTAGATGATACCAAGAGTTTATGCATTAAAAGCTTTAAGAGAAATTCCTAAAATTTGTGGAATGAGAAGAGAGCATAAGCAAGTATAGAAAAGATTCAATTGTATCCTAGAGAGTGGATGGATATAACTGAATTGTGTTTCTTTTGCATGAGGGTGGTTTCTAAATCTGGCTCAGCTGTGATGGCCATAAAGAGGTAGGATGGTGTCCTATTGACATGTTCTGCAGTTCACCTGAACCTGCTGCTAGATTTTACTTTCTAGGTCCCAGAACATTCTTCACATAAAGGATTCTGTGTGGTGCTGGGGAGAAGGAGCCGTTGGCACAGGAATGGCACCCCTGCCCAGCCAGGCACTCTGGCCACTCCCTGCACACTTCAGTTTAATGTTTCACCAGCTGTCCCTCGCTTGGCCTCGGCAGGGATTCCTTTGGGTACTGCTGCTTAATGAGCGTTGTTGTGCATTCTTGATGAGCTTCTACTGCGAGGCAGTAGAAACTTGTGATTCCTTAAGAACACCCATTGACAGAGTCCTCGTGATTCTCTACTCTGCTGGTTTTTATTGTAGTGAATCCAAATTCAAGTTCTTCTCTTTCTTGATGTGTTGCTGCAGTGGCATTCATTTCTTGTCAGATTGTTCATGAGCTCTGTACTTGTAGTTTATTTTGAAACAAAATTAGTTTTGCCCTTGGTACTTTCTTGTTCTTCAGTTTGGTCCCTTCTATGTGTTGTCACAGATTTTCACTCTTCCTAAAAGTGAGCTAACCCAAGAAAACACACAGATAACTCTGGCAATAGAGTGGCACAGCAAGAGCTAAAGAAATGTTATTATCAGTGAGTATTTTACTGAGAGATATTCTAAAATGCTTCAGGAGTTTAACTGCTATTACCACCACAAGAAAAATCCGTTTCCAACCCATCAAGGAAAAAAAAACAGGTAAAATTCACAGTGTGACAGCAAAGTTTGCCAAAATAATCTTTGCCTATCTTAATTTTAAAAGTGCATATATCTGAATCCTTGTTATGTAGATATTGGGGTTGATGATAGAAAATTACTATCTGTTTTCACAGCACTTCATTTGTTCAAAAGATTAAATGTTAATTATTGTTGTTTAAACTTCTGTGTTCATAGAAAATTCAATTATGTGATTTATTTGCAGGTTTTTAATGCAGAAACAGCAGAGCTCTTGAGTCACCATCAAGTGGAAATAAAGCAAGAATTCCCTAGAGAAGGGTATGATTTTTTATTTTTTCATTTTGTACAGTTTGGTAGAGCTTATGAATTTTTACCTACAAGTCATCAAAACTGAAGCTGATTAATAATTCTTAGTAGCAGAGTAACTGCTATGAAAGACTGGGCAGAAAAAATGGCATAAAATAGCTCCCACTGGGTGTCTGGAATGTGCCTGAGTTAGGGAGACTAAAAGTACTTGGTGTTTGGCTCTGATCACTCATTTACATATTTAATGTCTAAATGTTGAAGTTTAAAACTAAAGTTAAATTGAGACTTAGCATTTCATTTAAGGTGACAAAACTGGTAATCTTTGCATTTGAATCACAGTCCTCAGCTTGGTCCATAGAAATATCTTTGTTTGTTCTCTGAGGTTTTGTTTGTTTGTTCCTTTCTGACCTACCATTTGCTCCAATGCTCTCTGTACAGAATAAAACAAAACTCTTTGTTTGCAGATATATAAAACACATTTTTAGCTATAATTATATTAAAATGCTCAGCTTGTTTTTCAGACTAGTATTCTTTTTTCTTTCTATGTAATTTTTTGTTAACTGGTGTTTACTCTTTGTTAAAGATGGGTGGAACAGGATCCAATGGAAATATTAGACTCTGTGTATGAATGTGTGGAGAAGACCTGTGAGAAATTGAAAGAACTGAACATAGACATCGCTAACATAAGAGGTATTTAAGGGTAGAGGGCTTTAACATGCTCATGGCTGAGCAATTCAGATACCATAGTTTTTAAGTTAATAAATAGAAAGGTAGCAGCATGTGCCAGCCTCAAACAAAATGTTAAAATGCATTTGAAAGCAGTTTTTTGGGGAGGAATAATGAGAAAATAAGTCCCTTGTGTATATTAGCAATGCAGAATCTACAAAGCAGACTTAACCTAATCTTGTAAAATTACAGAGACAAGTGATGAGGAAATTCTGAAATTTAGTTTAGGACTTTAACTTAGGAAAGCTGTTTTCCCTGTCATTGTTGCTGTCTCAGTTTGTGGCTGAAAAAGAGAGAGGTTTAGAGCATAGAGGTTAATCAGCAAAAATGAGTTCTTAGAAGTAATATTTCTAGATTATACCTTGAAAAAGTTGGAAGCCTTTTATTTCCCATTTACTTTCCTCTTCTCCTTACCTGTTCCTCCCTCCTCTCCACCTCTCCATTCCCTCCCTCACCCCCCAAAAGGGGAAAACAAACCTTCTGAAAAGGATACTTTCTGTTTTGTCCTGAAGCCGTTGGAGTCACCAATCAGAGAGAAACAACTGTGGTTTGGGACAAGACAACTGGAGAACCTCTTTATAATGCTATTGGTAACTATTATACTTTCTGAATATGTAATATCATAACATGAACATGTTGTCGGAAATATGCTTTTGTAGTTTCTGTGCAGATCTTGGTGGCCTAGCCTAGTAATTTCTTGGATTTTTTTTTATATCTGTGTTGTAAAATGTGTGTTTGTATACACACCTCTGCAGTTTTAAAAAGCTTATTCCATAAAAATTATTACTTAATAAATCACTTTATTGGTTTAAAAAAAACCCCAAAACTCCAGTGTTCCTGAGGGGTTCCTGACACAAAATGCTCTAGCTTGCACCCAATCACTTCCTTTGAAATTTTCAGGATGCTGTTGATTTAACTTTAAAGAAAAATCATGTTAAGTAGGTTTAATGAATACTTATTGATGACTTGATGAATACTTATTAATACTCAGAGTTTTATTTTTAAGTTACTTTAGCTTTTCAGATACTGTCAGCTGAAAAATGATAATTGTTTTTTTAGGTCATGTCAAGTGCCAGATAAAGTTTGGTGTAGTTTGACTGTGAAACCAGGACTCTTCTATAGTCAAATTTATGCGGTTAACAGCTTTATCTTAAACCCAGGTATACCTTGATAACTCCAACATAGTCTTTTAGTTGTAAGTTTACATAAAAATAGTAAATAATCAACCTGCTATTTGTTTAACCTCTTGGTTTAGTCGCAGTCATCTGCTGCAAAGTCACTTGTTTATATTCTGATACAGTAAATTTCCCATTTGTGGAAAATCCTGCTTCTTTCTCAAATTGTTTGTTCTTCTAAATCAAATGAATTTATCTAACCATTTTAATTTTTATAACAGTGCCTTTAAAAAACAATGGCAATACAATATTCCTTCAACTACATGGAAAGATAAAAATAGACAGGAATTCACCTGCAAGAGCCGTGGTTTCATAGAAGCAAGCTGAACATGTCACTTTTTGTGTGTTAAATCACATGATCAATTAATTTTATTAATATATTCATGTTTTTAGTGTGGCTTGACCTGAGAACCCAGTCAACAGTTGAACGTCTTCTTAAAAGAATTCCAGGAAAAAACAAAACTTTTTCTAAGGTAGGAGATATTCCAGAACATTTAAATGGTAGCTGCTGCAATATATAATGTTTTGGATATAAGTGTTTAAAATTCCCCAAAACAAAGTCAGTTGTAGTTTCTAGTCCCTTTTTAACTTGTCAAATAATAAAAAATGAGCATGAGACACCAATCTGAGACTAGAAAATTTTTAATTTCCTTAAAATAAATGTTTAACAATCACTTAATTTCTCACTACAGAAGTTAAATGAGTAACAGCGAGACCTAATCTGTGACACCTAGCCAATATAAAATAAACATTACACACAAAAATTAAGATCAAGTGGGAAAAAACCTGGAAAATAATGTACTGGTATGAAATGTATTATCCATTCTCATGCCTTAATATTGAAATTAATTGCATCCAATCTTAGAACAAGGAAGATCATTCATAAAGAGCAATTTTTTTTTTTTTGTGAGCATATATATATATATATAACAATTTGGAAACTAAATGCTTGCATAAAGTTGTCACAATTGTTTGATTCATGTTGTCCTCTACAGATTGAATAAGTATTATGTATTTTTTATATGATGTTTTCCTATAGCCAGGAAATGGATGTCAAGAAGTGTATAGACATACTTGATTTTCAAGTTCTAGTAGAATGCAAATTTCATCTTTCCTGTGTTGTTGTGCTCATTTTTGTTGTTGTTACTTATTGTCTAGTCATATGAAGGTATCCTAGATAAGACAAGCCTTCTGCAAATAACTTTTTCCAATGATCTTTGAACTGCATTTAGATCAGCTTTGATCTTTGTCCATTATTGCACTGGTAATTTGATTTTGATGTTTTCAGACTTTCATGTTGTATGCTTAGTACTTATTTAAATAATTACACAAGTTTGTGTAATTTCTCTGAGGTTTGTTTTGTTTTTGTTTTTTTTCCCTTACTGTCACCATTTGTACACATAACTGCAGTATTTATGGAAAAGGTACTTGCATGATGTTGAAATTTTTTTTTTTAAATTTTACAGTTTAAGACTGGTCTTCCACTTAGCACTTATTTTAGTGCAGTGAAACTTCGGTGGCTTTTGGATAATGTGGAAGAGATAAGGCAAGCAGTTGAGGATCAAAGAGCTATGTTTGGGACTATTGATTCATGGCTGATATGGGTATGTGCTTGTGAGTTTATTATCACTCTTCTTACAATGAATTTCCTATCATGTAAATCTCCCTGCATGTGATACACAATGCCCACTGATGACACAATGATACCAATAAAAGCTACTAAAGAGATTCCAGTAAAGTTCCTTGAAAGATGAACTTTTACTGTTCCTCTACCAGTACATTTTTTTCTAGATGCTTATGTGTAGTTTACCATTATAGTTTGCTGTAAAACTTTGCTCACACTTTCAGAAAAATCTTGGACTGTATTAGGTCTGCCTCTTTAGTTGTTGCAGAAATATTAGAATTCCTAATCCCAAGGTGAAAACGTTGTGATTTTGAAATTATTTTGTAATTTGTTGAAGTAAGCCTTTATATCTCTCCTTGAGGAATGCTGTGATTTTTTTGTTCAGAGTTTGACAGGTGGAAAGAATGGAGGCATTCACTGTACAGATGTCACCAATGCCAGTAGAACAATGTTGTTCAACATTCATTCCTTGGAATGGGATCCTGACCTCTGCAAGTAAGCTCAGTTTTTCAATAATACTGTTATTTAAATAGTTTCTAATTCATTTAAAGGTAAGAATCTCTTATCTAAACTAAGAGCAGCAGGTGCTGTTCTATTTATTGTTGGCATTAATAACTAAGATTCATTGTTCTCCAGATGTCCAATTTACAATGGTCTGGATTAACTAAAAGTAGCAGAATCTTTCTGTAGGTGGAGGCCTGGTTCATGGAAACAATTTATCTTGCTTGATTAGAGCATGATGCTAATAATGCCCAGGTTGTGGTTCAATCCCTGTGTGGGCCATTCACTTCAGATCCTTGTGGGTCCCTTCCAACTCAGAATATTGTGATTTAATAGTTTCTTTATTACTTAATCAAATCTGTATGGCATCTGGAATGCTAGTGTCTCTATTTGAAATCTGAATTTACTAACAAGTGTATTATTTAGATATTGTAGGAGGAGGCATGATTTTCTATGTAAATAAGTTGGATATGTCTTCTAAGATTGAAATACATGCTGTTTTACTCCAAAATTCAATCTCCACCAGAACAAGTGAAAAAGCACATAGCTATAGATTAAAATTTAGAAGGAAAATTTCCTTTTATAGTTGCTTTTTTTTCTTTAGGGCTTAAACTTATTTAAGAAAATAAATGCAAAATGCTTTCTGATTTAGCACTGACTATATAATACACTTTTTTTTGTTGTTGTGTTCAGGTTCTTTGATATTCCTATGGAAATACTTCCAAACGTACGAAGCTCCTCTGAGATTTATGGCCTAATGGTATGTTTTGAGTATTTGTGTGAAATTCATCTTGTTAAAATATAACTCTATCCATCTGGATTTGACAGATTCCACAGATTAGGACTTTTTCCAGACCAGTATTGTTTGGTTTATGATTAGTATGCTGCTATATAATGTTATAGGAAGTTGAGTATTTGATTTCTTTAATGCAGCACCAATTCTTCTTACACAATGGCATGTAATTAATGAACTTCAAGATTCGATAAACTGGATGTTGAGATTTTGTATTCTTTTTCCTGGTAATTTGGGCTATTGTTAAATAGTTAATACATGTAGTTTGCAGTGAAGAAAAGTTACAAGGTGGATTTTTTTAAACAGAATTCTAACTTCTCTGAAATGTAAATATTTTTGCTAATGTGTTAATGAAATGCCACTAGAAGTCATTGCTGACATTTATTTATGTGAAGGTTGGATAAGCGTGAGTTGTATTAAGCTGAATGAGCAAGGTAAATGAAAAAAGATACTGCCTGACCACCAGAAAAGAATTGCTCATCACTTGAAATGTGAACTTCTGTTTCTCTTCCCCTTTATTTCCATTTTTTTTTCTTTTTCTTCCTTTTGCTGGCTGTAGAAAATCTGTCCTAGCCGGGTGAGTAGAGGCTTCCATTAGGCTGAGCACCTGTATCTTACCCATTCTGCTCAGATGCTGTGCATTCTCATTGGTTTAAGGATTAAGAAAAGTGCACTTTCTAGGCCAATAAGTTTGCTGTGTGTTTCCAAATCTGAGATAATACAATTAGAGTTTGTACCAAAATTATATCTAAAATGTTATCTCAATATATGTGTTTGTCTTAATTTCCACACTGCTGAATATATCTTTTTATAGTGAGCTAAAAAATACAGCTACTGGCTAATAAATGTTAGCTGTAGCGTTTTATAAATGAGAAAACTTTCCACTCTGTCTAAAAATATTACTTCTATGGTAGCTAAACATCAGATTCATGTAGAGCTTTTTAGCGTGTTTATGAACAGTTATCTTAAATCCAGTTAATTAAAATGAGAATTAAAGAAATTCAGATTGGAAATACACTTGCATGGCTTTACTGAAAATGCATTTTCACAACTGCACAAAAAAAAACAATTTAAAGAAACAAGTAGAAATTATCATGAAATAGTTAAATAATTAAATTAAATTTTCAGCATACTCTCACTAAGTTTGCACATGACTCTGAGTTGGGCAGAAATGTTGATCTGCTCGAGGGCAGGCAGGGTCTGCAGTGGGCTCTGGACAGGCTGGAGCCATGGGCTGAGACCAATTCTGTGAGGTTCAACAAGGCCAAGTGCCAGGTCCTGCCCTTGTGTCACAGCAACCCCAGGCAGAGCCACAGGCTGGGGAGGAGTGGCTGGAAAGGTGTCTGGGGGGAAAGGAGCTGGGGGTGCTGAACGTGAGCCAGGTGTGCCCAGGGGGCCAGGAAGGCCAGTGGCACCTGCCCTGGATCAGCAATAGTGTGGCAGCAGGACCAGGGCAGGGATTGTCCCCCTGTACTGGGCAGTGGTGAGGCCACACCTCAAATCCTATGTCCAATTTTGGGCTTCTCACTGCAAGAAAGGCATTGAGGGGCTGGAGTGAGTCCAGAGAAGGGCAGCAGAGCTGGGGAGGGGTCTGGAGCACAGGTCTCCTCATCAGACTGAGGGAGCTGGGGGTGTTTGNGAAAGGAGCTGGGGGTGCTGAACGTGAGCCAGGTGTGCCCAGGGGGCCAGGAAGGCCAGTGGCACCTGCCCTGGATCAGCAATAGTGTGGCAGCAGGACCAGGGCAGGGATTGTCCCCCTGTACTGGGCAGTGGTGAGGCCACACCTCAAATCCTATGTCCAATTTTGGGCTTCTCACTGCAAGAAAGGCATTGAGGGGCTGGAGTGAGTCCAGAGAAGGGCAGCAGAGCTGGGGAGGGGTCTGGAGCACAGGTCTCCTCATCAGACTGAGGGAGCTGGGGGTGTTTGGCCTGGAGAAAAGGAGGCTCTGAAGGGGACATTACCACTCTCTGTAATTGCCTGAAAGGAGGCTGCAGCCAGGTGGGGGTTGGTCTCTTCTCCCAGATAACAAGTGATAAAACAAGAGCCTTCACAACTTGTCAAATATTGGAACAAGCTACCCAGAGAAGTGGTGGAGTCACCATCCCTGGAGGTACTGAAAAGGGAATAGATGTGGCACTTAGGTACAGGGTTAGTGGTGGACTTGGCAGTGCTGGTTTAACAGTTGGACGTGATAATCTAAGAGGTCTTTTCCAATTTAAATGACTTTATGATTCTGTAACAGGAATGTAACTGAAAAACTCTGGTAGGGTTTGGAAGAAAGCCTATATGAGACTTAAAACACTGTATTGTAAAATCAGGCATCTGCCTTTGCTTAGGATGTCATCACAGCCATGCTTTTTTCCTACTCACTTTACCATTTTGCACTTTTGCATTTTACACTTTGCATTTACTGCACAGGTTACATGAACTGAATTTTCTGTATAGTATTATTTCAAGAAAATTTATGCTAGGAACTTTTGAGGTCACATAAAGTATATTTGTAAAACTTCCTGCTCTCCATTTCTTAGTGGCTTAGACATGAGCTGCATTAAGCTGAAACAAAGTATACACCTGAAATGAACCATGTTGCTTGCACAACCCTTCTTTGTTTTCCTTTGAGCACTAGAAGTTTAGCTTATTTTTCATTGCCTTCAATTCTAGTAATGAAAAGCTAACTCAGAGTTTTTCTTTCTCTTTTTGCAAAACAGGAATCTGGAGCTTTGACAGGTGTACCAATTTCTGGGGTAAGTCCTCCTTCGGCTTAGATTCTGGCATGACAACCTGGAACTGCATGAACATAGCTCCACAGGACAAAGCTTTAAAGATGAGTGAATCCTGCTGTGAATTAAGTTTTTGGGTTTTTACTTCAGGTTAAACAGGAAGTAAACTTTTGAAGATGAATCACTATCTGGCTTGATCTATTATTATTAAGGTCTGGCTGTGGTAATACAAATGAGAATTTTCATGCATATGTGTAGTGCTGTTGGAAAGTTGGTATCTCTAAGTAAATGAGTAACATTACAAAATGGAAGCAAGCTCTGCTTCATATATATAAAAGAATTATGTACATAATCCAGAAATGGTCGGCAAATTCTCAGCTTTTTCCAATAACATATATAAAGATAGTACATTTTAGCTTTTATTTCTTTAAATTGCTCACCATAAGTAGCACAACACATTTCATTTGCGGTTCTTACAGAGGGAAGAGTAATAAAAAGCATAGCTTTTCTCTGTAGGTTTTTCCTCACTTTCAATTACCTGTGTGCTACTTGTAGATTAGAGTTACAGTCAAATATGTAATTCACATGGGGACATTTGCTAAAGGAAAAAATCTCTCACTTTCAGTGCTTGGGTGACCAGCATGCTGCTCTTGTAGGGCAAATGTGTTTTCAAGATGGACAAGCGAAAAACACGTAAGTTATTAGGAAAGTAATAAGATAAACACACTGCTCTGTTTTGAATTTAGTGTTATGTTCTCTCTCAAGCAGCTGCCAAATTCTTTTGTAGTTAACGTGTAATTGCGGATTTGCCTTTTGAGTGTGTTGACCCACAAAGTAAATCGTGTCTTGACTCTTATATAAAGTAGTGAAGATATTAAAGTTACATGGCTTGTGAGTTATACTTTGGAACACAGTCACAGTGAGGAATATCTCTATGTGACAGCGGGGTTTTCATTTTAACATTCTTCAAAACACAGATTAAAACAGTTGCAGAGTCATTTAAATGGTGATCTAAGGTTGAGCAAATCCAGGATGGTGAGTTACATTGCATAGACTTGAATGACACAGCTTTGCTAGGTGGGAAAGGTCCATTTCCATTGCAGTGCTTAGTTTTGCTTCTATATCTAGCTCAGAGTGGAGAATTTTACATTTTTTTTTCCCTATTTCTCATCCTCCTAGTGTCCTTTGTTTAAAATAGCTGATTAGTTAGATCAGACAACTGGTATAATCAAACAATCACTGGAGGAAAAGCTGTCTGCTGAAATGACTTTCTGTTCCATTTAGAACCAGGTGCTTAACTGAGCATGTAGGGACATACCCAGTATGGGAGTTTCATAAGTATGATTACATATTAGCCTATCTTGTTTTAATCCATTTCTGTTATTGCTTTACTATTGCTTTTTCCAAATATAACTGAAAGCTATCTCAGTACTGGTTTAAGCTATTAATTTTGAAGGTTTATAAAAGGTAAGGAATATTTTTCTTGAGAATAACTTCTTAGAGTAAGTTGTAGTGTAGTATTTTGTACACCTTATATTAAACTGTGTTCTTGTATGAGTGTGTATGCACACACATTCATGATTTGGTCTTCAACTGGGGAACATGCCATTTTTAGTAATTTTTGAATGGAATATATCTAAAGAAAACCCTCTTTGTGACAGGAACTAAGTTTCTTAAAATTTCCCCTTCAATATTGTGAAATACTTGTTTTATAAAGTCGCTCTCATAATCAGCTTAAATTGAAGTAGGTAAACACTGCCACCAAAGAGGCATTTACACTCATTTTCAGCCATATCTCTCTTTGATCAAGTGTTAGACATAAAATAGTGAGAGAGAGAGAAAGACATGTGACTAGATTTTTCAGATTCAGGCTGCATTAAAGTCAACTTTTTTGAGGGTAGTTTTATCATCAGTTAATGGTAGCAAAACCTTCAAGGGTCAATAAGTGGTGTCTTGGTTCTTCACAGGGGACTCATGGACTGCAGTAACAGGTTATTCTTTAAACATTCTGGTTTTAATTTTGGTTTGCTTTCATGCTAGGTATGGAACAGGTTGTTTCTTGCTGTGCAACACAGGTCAGAAGGTCAGTTGCATTTTTGAATTGTTTGCTTTTTTGTTTTTCATAGTCTGTTTAAAGTTCTGAAACACAACAGTATGTTAGCCATTCTTGGACTTATTAATAACAATTATATTGCCAGACAAAGGGAAAAACACATACTGAAATCTGAAAGAATAAAAGTAGTAATTTTTTCAAGGTATTCCTGTAAGATTCCATTTCCTACCTCCTTAAGTTTCCAAACAGAACTTCTCTTAAAAAGTTTCTTGCTCTTTTCTTGTAAATGTTTCTTGTTGCCACCCAGACAGGATTAAGTGTTATTTAGCCATGTGCTTTTTTCCTTGTCTTGGCTGTTTTATTTCTTCCCTTCATTTTCTCTCATTATTTCTCTGTAGTTAGAGTTGAATAAACAGCATGAAACTGTGACTTCCTTCTCATTTACATCTCCCCTTAAGGACCCCCAATTCTTTTGTGTAAGATAGATGGAAAGATCTGCAGCACCTTGTGGAAACAAGAGTTAGCACCAATAATCTGAGTGTTCTATTTTAGTTGTTTATTTAGAGTGACTGATAATTTACTTTGTTTAAACTTTGTATATTTCATTTGAAGGTTTAGTCCCTTGTTTATTATAATCTGAATGTTTTTATTTAAGCATTTTCTGCCTCTGTTCATGCTTTACCTTTTCTTTCCCCTTTCCCCATTTAGTCTGTGTTTTCTGAGCATGGTCTTATAACCACAATAGCTTACAAAATGGGCAAAGACAAACCTGCTTTTTATGCACTAGAGGTAAGTTCAGTAGTTTCTTCCTTTTTGCATGTTCTTATTTGCTTCTGTTATCTGGTATTTTTATGGTATCTTCAGCTGTGTGGAAATGAAAATACCTCTGTGTTATGCTTGTGTGCCTGCAGGCTTCTGTGTGGTTTTGGTTATCCCTGTCTCCAATCTGTATCATGTAATCTAATAAAAATATTTATTCATTGCATCATTTATACTTTCAGAGCTACATGGCTAAAACATTTTTTCTGTTACTCAGTCTCTCAAATCTTTAATAAATACTATAAATTAAAAAAAAACCCATGATTTTTTAAATACTAAATTGGATTTTAAAAAAAGGGAGGGAGTACTAATGTTTCAGTTATTACCTTATAATAAAAGTCATAGCTAAATGTTTTTATTTTATTCTAATGGTTTTTACTTCTAACTTTTAAAAATGTGAATCAAATTTCTGGAAAAAATTCTCTAACAATTTACCTTTTTTACTTCTTTGACTCAGGTGCCTACTTACAGAATTTAGTTTCTCAGTTCTCCAAACAAGTCTGAGGGCAGTATCCAAATTCTATAGAAAATTGTATTTATGCTTAAGCTTTGGGGTTCATTGTTCTAAACCTCTGCTTCTGAAGCACAGATCAACTGAGCACCTATTTGGTACCAAAGCTTTGTTTAGAACAACAAAATGATTATTCTTCCATCTGTGCTGATTAATGTGCTAAGTACTGTAATATAATAATTATTCTCAAAACACATAGACTGAATGCTGATATTGAGCTTTTGTAGACAGACTGTGTTTGCCATGTGAAACAAAGACAACACTGGGCTTTGTTCACTGTGAGAATAGTTTGTGGCTTATGGTACTTTATTAGGATGTAGGAGGCTGCATTTATTTCCTTTTCCTTCCCTGAGGAAAGTGAATCTTGCATTTGCCATGACCTGGCAAACTCTGGGATTTTTGTTTTGTGCGGGTGTGTGAGAGGTTTGTTTTATTTTTAACCCATGTTCTTAAAGCAAGAACTGAAACGGTCTTGAGAGTGATTTGAATTCCTGCATGCTGAAACACCTGCACTTTGCTTCTTCTTTACCTCCAAGACTTTAATGATACTGTCTGAAAGCAAGGCTTCAGCAGAAGCTGTTCAGTGTGCTTTGTCCTGTATCCATTCTGTTAAGTGTGCTTTGTCCTGTATCCATCTCTGCTGCTTGAGACACTGCAGAGACGCAGAAAATATGGATTCAGCATTTTCCTTTAATCAAACTGGTATCTTGTAACTGTAATAACCAGCTGCTTAGAAAACACCCCTGCCCCTTCTAGCAGTGGCTTCGAATTGAAAATAGAAAGCTGTTACTGTTTTACTTGGGGCTTATTCTACTGGACTCGGCTTTGGGGTTAGATGGGAGCCATGCCATCCATCTGTGATTGATGAAGGTGTTCAGGGCCATTTGCTGAGGCAACAGAGCAATTTTGTTGGCAAATGCACAAGTGCCTAAGTTTTCTGTCTTTCTGGATGTTTGTATTTAGACTAGACATAATTAGTCTTGTTTTTTTAAATCAAAACATAAAAATATTAATGTGTCAGGAAAAGAAGTCTGAGGCTACTGAACCTCATAACTGTATATTCAGAAGACATAAATTAGAAGGACAATAAGACTTATTAAGAAATGTCATTGTCACTTCCCCTCAGGGAAAAAAGCATACAAGATGTACCTTTTCTGGAGTGTGTGTAACAGGCTGCCCTTTTTACATGGCAGTCTCCCAGTGCCAAGAAACTTTGTGGTTTGGTTGTGAGCATACTTGGGAGTGGTTCAAGCTGTGTCTGTAAGCCTGCAGGTGGAGGCCACAGCGACCTCTCCTCCCCAGTCTTTACAAAAGCAGCACAAAGCTCCCAGCTGTTGTCTCCTAATGAAGTGCCTTTGTTTCCTCCAGGGGTCTGTTGCAATAGCTGGGGCTGTTGTTCGTTGGCTGAGGGACAATCTGGGTATTGCACAGACTTCACAGGAAGTTGGTGAGTATGGAGTTGTTCAGTTTTTTAAGTTTTCCAATGTCACAATGTCTCTATTGGTGAATGAAAGCTCAAAATATTTAAGAAAAGCTGGAAGGTGCATATATTTTGCTGTGTTTAAACACAACTAAAAATTACCTTGCGTCCATGAGCTCACTGCTGTTGATACATGTATTTCATAGAGCCTATCAGCTCAGTCTTGGAATGGCTTTGTCAGCTTTGCTCTGTTGCAATCTGTACTTTTTAGTAGTTTCCCTGGTAAGCAGATATTCAGGAAGATATTATGCTTACAGAGCATCTCCTGGTTTTATACAGGAGTTTCCAGAGCCAAGTGCATGTATTACAGAAACCAGCATATATTTGATCCTAAACCTACATATTCTTGTCATAAAGATGAGAACCTGAGGCCCTGCAAGTGCAAATATTTATGTAGAAGGCTTCATATCCATTGAGTTAGGGGTCTCAGTTTGCAAAGTTGCCTTTTAAAGGAGATGTGGAAGAGGGTGATCTGTTTTGGCTAAGAATGCAGTAACCCTTCAGCATTTGTGTAGCTGATGTTTTCTGATTCAGATGAACCGAAACAAGCTGGTTTGTGACAGAAAAACTAGGAACATAGCAAAATTTGGAAAATAAAAAATAATCAGAAGCATCAAGGGCACTGAGAGTTAGGATTGAAAAGACATTCATTACATACTTTTAATTAATTGATATCTTATTCAAAGGTGGGAAAATTTAGAATTAAAATTTTATGTAAATCTTCAAAGATTTAGCAAAAACTTAGAGCATCAGTCTGTTTTTCTGAAAGAAAGCTTTGAAGATTGTACAGAAGAATATAAACTGCTGTCACAAAGATTAGCCATTTATTGAAACTACAGTACCTCTTCACAAGTTTGACAAGTTTGACTTCTT
Source organism: Alaudala cheleensis (assembly GCA_013398995.1). Lineage (NCBI taxonomy): Eukaryota > Metazoa > Chordata > Aves > Passeriformes > Alaudidae > Alaudala > Alaudala cheleensis. The sequence goes on from VWYE01026229.1 coordinate 405,846, forward strand.
TGGAAGGCTGGAGTTTCAGGACCTTTAACCTTGTCAATGTTGTTAAAGTCATGTAGAGATTCATCATCTCTTCCTGTTTCACTAAACTTGTCTTTTCTTCTGCATTCACTCCTTTTTTTTAAGCAGAGTCTATATGAAAGAATCATTTTAGAAAGACTTTTTGAAGATGTTTTACTAATTCTTCCCTATACTGCTATGTTTCTCTGATCAATGAAACAGAAGAAATTTGCAAAAGCAGAAAGAAAATGTTCCTTTCTTGTTATAGGAGAGAGCTGTTCATTAGCATGATTTTTTTTGTCATTCTAAATGTCTTAATATAATTTTTTAAATTACAAATATTTTGAGGAGTTCATGTATCCACAGTTATTATCCTTGTATCAAGAAACTTCAGATTTCCTTCTAGCTGGCCTTGTGATTAAATACATAAGCTGACAATTTGGAGCTCTAAATCCATCTGAAATTAATGGGAATTTAGTTCTTAACTCCCTTTGGTCTTGATCCAGTTTCACTTGCTTGCCTTGACTGAAATGTGAGTAAAGTGTGACCTTTTGGACTGCTTTGAAGGTTGCATTCTTTACCCATACGATAGATAACATTTGAAAACTTCACAAAATCTAGGTCAGAATATTGAGTACACAATTTTGGGTTTCAGTTTTGATTTTTCATTCTGCATTTTACATTTCCCACAACTCCCTATGCTCCATCTTCTGTTCACATTGTTGCAAAAGGAAAACTGGTTAACAAGGAGCAGAGTGCCAGCATTAGTTGTATTTTCTAGCTGTATACATGGCTGGATTATGTTTGTAGCTACCTAAGATACCCTGAATATTTTTCTTAAATAATAACATTTTAAGTGCTGTGTTTAAGTGTTGGTACAGTTGTGAAAAGCTAAGAAAGTGTTTTGTGTGTGCATTAGAAAATCTGGCTGCAGAAGTGGGAACTTCTTATGGCTGCTACTTTGTGCCAGCATTTTCAGGACTGTATGCACCATACTGGGAACCCAGTGCAAGGGGGTAAGAATCTGACTGAATGCTGCATTTGCAGGGGGATTTAATCATTTTACAAATACCATTCCTTCCAGGTATGTGAAATTGTCCTTTTTGTTGCCTTGATGTGTCCAGATAGGTAGCATTTTCATGAGCTACTGTGTTTCTGTTTTATAGTTAACCTGTTCAAAACAGCAACTGCTACTGGGAGGAAAGGAAGGATTAGGTAGCCCAGCTGTTCATCCTCCTCTCCTTGTCCTCCTCAAAAACAAGCAAACAAGCCCCCCAAAAAAACAACAACCAAAAAACAAAGTGTGGGGCAGCAGGGCAGGGAAAACAATTTCTGGTTTTGAAAGGATTTTTATCTCACTAAAGTAAAAGAAGGGGTCTGCATTCCTGTGAACTGACAGGCAACAAAAGTAGTAAAGGATGAATTTTGTACTGATTAATGTTTTTGAGCTCATCTTCAGGCTATGTAATTCCTTCCCACTTTGCCTCCTTCCCCTTGTATACAGCTTTCTTTCCTGTCTTCTGAAAATTCTTTTCTACCCCTTTTTTCCAGTCCCTTTCCTGGTAGTTCAGACTCAACCACCTGGTAATACTTCAAACAATAGGTTTTCATTTGCCTTTTCTTCTGTTGTGATCTTACCTACTGTTGCTGGAATCACAACATGCCATGGCAGTCATGGAAGCATAACAAATATAATTATTAAATAACTTTCTTAGAGTGGGAAAAGAAGTCTTTAAGGCTAACTTGTTCCCAAGGTTTCAAGTAGTTGCATGTTTAGATTTTAGATCTTTCTTGTATGTATCTTTTTCTTTGAGGAAAAAGAAAAATCTCTGAGTTAGATGTTTTTAGAGTTTTTCATATCACATTGCTTAACTTTTTAATGGTTAAAAACTGATCTTTGCAATGGTAACGATGACAAATGTCCTTTAATAACTTTGAACTTGCATGTATCTAGCAGTATTTCTGCGTAGTACCATGCTGTTCCCCAGCTGTTGAAATAGAGTAAAAGATGGTTATTTGCTCTGCTGTTCAGAGTACATTGGCAGAATCCAGCTTACTCATGGCTAGATGTAGCATAATTCCCATACCCAAAAATCTCTTTGAAGGTTTAGAAGCAACTAATGACCAGACTAGATCTGAAAACAATTTCAAACATTTAGAGAACAGCACTGATCTGTATGGGCTTTTCCTTAAGAACTGAAAGCATTCGAGAATTTATTAAGATTTGAGTGATAATTTATTTTATTTTTTAAAGAGAAATCAACCTCAATCTTACTTTTTTTCTTAAAGACAGACTAGAATTTGTGGGGGTGTTTGTGTGTGTGTACGGATGATTTATGGCAACTGTTTTGATTGGACCATCAAAGCACCTTGTCAGGAAAATGAGAGAGTTCAGATTAAAGAAAAACAAGCTTTTTAATATTAAAAATAGTTCTTCATACAGTGGAACTGAATGAGATTTGAATTAGAAGACCTAGGTGTGAAGTATAGGTTTATGTCTGATAAAGAAGAGTGTTTGAATTGGGCCTAATTGGGGTTTTTTTTCTCTTCCACAGCATCATCTGTGGCCTTACTCAGTTTACAAATAAAAACCATATCGCCTTTGCTGCACTAGAAGCAGTCTGCTTTCAAACACGAGAGGTAAAGGCAAACTGAAATTCATTGGTCCTGAATTCATTGGAAAATTAGTGTGACAACAGGAACTGTAGCTCTTCAGGAAAAGAGGAGAATTAAAAGATTTAATGAAGATCAGTCATATGCTTTATATTGTACTTGGATGCTATTCTTGTCTTTACTTGCTGCTACTGTTGAAAAACTGCTCTTGTGGACTTAGCTAAAATTGAGTGGTGCTTTTTTTTTGGAGGGCTAATGCTGCTTTTTATCAGCATGTAAAGTAAGGTGAACATATTTTGTGAATATTTTGAGGGGCAGAACATAGAATGTTTAAAATGGCAGGGCCAGTGACATAACTACAGTTTCATTAGTGTAGGAACCTACGCTTTATGGTCTGCTGTGACAGAGATGGCTTATGTCACTTTTGGTACACAAGAACAAAAAGGAATTAAAGCAAGACAGCAGCAAACATACCAAGGGAAATCTGGCTTCACTGGCCTGTTCCATCCTTCCCTGTCTCAGCTGGCATTCAGTAACAGAATTCTCACAGAGGAAATTAATCCCCCAACCAAATCAAAGGGGTCAATATCAGTATGAGCACTGAATCTTTATATCAACATCTATTCCTCCCTGTGTTTGCAATCCGTGGGTTCTGTGTAAATACAGGAGGAAATGAAATCCCTAGACTTTGCAGGATAACAGTCAAGCCTTTATTTGATTGCATGAATTAAACTGCTGTTATTTAAACATACTGATTTTTAAAAGAGCATCCTACTGAAACCATGGAAGATGAGGGAAGCAGTGTGCTGTTTCTGTAGTGACACAGAATGAAGTACTCATTGAAAAAGACTGACAGAAATTTCACACAGGCTTCTGCTTTTGAATCTGTGCTGACAGCCTCTGAGTCCTGAGGAGGTTGTGAAGGAAATTGGAAGTAGCATTCTAATTTTCTCATTCTTGTACTAGAAGTCAGGGTAAAGTTACAGGCAACTGAACTGATTTGTTGTCTGCTCCTCTTTCCTTGTCCATCCTCCCATCCATTCCCTCATGTGACAGCTCAGTGAACTTTCCAGCAGAAAATTATCCCTTTTTTTGCTGGGCTATTTTTCTGCTGGATTAATGACCTCAGCTGCCTCACAGAGGCATTCAGCAAATGTCAGAATGCAAGGCAGGGCATGTGGCTGGGAGTGGGAGAGAGGGAAAAAAGCTGTCAGACTGAGTGAGGGTGAAGTTCACTGTTTGAACAGATCTAACACTTCCCCATGCTTTAGTCACTCTGATTTTATCACAATGACAGGAGTGCCTGATCAGACAGTGGACACTCTTAAATGAACAGATTAAGTCCTAGTGACACAGGAAAAATATATATATGTTTTATAAACATACATCATTAGTTCTGCCTTGTCAAAAACAAAGTTCTTTCAATTCCAGTAAAAAGGAAGTCTTCAGGAAAACTCTTCATTGGAGTTCTTGCCTGTTTGTGACATTCTCCATTTCTGAGTACCTTGCCATCCAAAAAGACAGATGACACTTGTTACGTTTTTCCTTCCAGGAGGGATTTTGGGAAAATAAGCAATTTTTCAGTTCTACAAGCTATACAATGCTGTCATTAGGCAGAATCTGCACACCTGGATCCTTGCTCTTCATCCAACCTCCCTACAACAGAGATAGCAACAGCATGACCAGGATCTATTTTGTTCCTTCACCCCTTCCTGGCTTCTAGCATTTGCTTTATTGTTTTGATCTCTGCTGAGAGCATGCTGATCCAACATGCTCTTGCACTGTGGTAAACAAATCCAGAGCCTCCAATGGTGCTGAAGTTCTGAATGATAAAAAAGGCAGATAATATCACCTTAGACAATTGTAAAATTATGTATGTGAAGGAAATAAGTACTTCCAGCAAACTTTGTGCAAGAATCCTGGTTTCCCATTTATTTCTAGTGCACTGAACAGTGCAGGCCCATCGGCAGATGCTACCATGAAAACTGGCTTTACTCTTTTTACCTTGTAATTTTTAACCTTTGTTTATCCTGGGCAGTTCCTTTAGTTCCTTTAAAGATTTTTCTGGTGAGGGACCTTGCTGGCTTACTTTCTGAAAGCTGGGAGAATCTCCTGGATAGTTCATCTCTGTGTAGTTTTCACTGTCTTGCAAGCCTACAATTTTTTTGTTCTTTTTTAAATAGCATGTTGGCTTTTCCTGGTAAATATTGGATAACTGGGTACTTAGTGAGCTACAGAACAGGGCATTGTAGTTGCAGTCTTTTTTTGTGGTTTGTGTTGCTTTGTCATTTAAAGCCAAGAAAAACACACCTCTTTTTATTTAAATACACTGAAAAATTACAGAGAGAAAATCATTCTGTACTTGTTAATGTGTAACTGGTGAACAAAAATTGTGCACTAGCTAAATAAAATGTAAATGAGACATTTAACTGACTGCTTTTACAAAACCCTACAAAAAACACTATTCTGTATTGAATGGGGCTTGTGGGGTAATGTCATGGTGTTACCACTAAGGTTTGAGCCAAGTCTTATGTTTTTAGGAAATCCTCGATGTCGCACTGATAGCAAAAGGACAAACTCACACTGACATGCAGGGATCAAAGGGGAAGAAAAAGAGGAAGTTTAATGGCGTCTTAACTATTTATACTTCTACATAGATGTTTCTCATAGGNTAATGTGTAACTGGTGAACAAAAATTGTGCACTAGCTAAATAAAATGTAAATGAGACATTTAACTGACTGCTTTTACAAAACCCTACAAAAAACACTATTCTGTATTTAATGGGGCTTGTGGGGTAATGCCATGGTGTTACCACTAGCTAAGGTTTGAGCCAAGTCTTATGTTTTTAGGAAATCCTCTAAAAAGCATATTGAGAGGTATCAGTGAATTAAATACTCCATCTTAATTATCCATTGCAAACACTTCAACACTTTTCAGCTAGAGACTGTTCCCAAAAGAAGGAAACATCATTTTACAAAAAATTCCACTAACAGTTTATTTTTACTGTCTGTAATGTTTGATATAAAATTCTCAGTTTTCAACAACTAATAGAAAATATTTGAAGAGGCTGCTCTTTCAAAACATTTCAACATTCCTCAGTTCTTATTGAAGAGTCTTCCAGATTGCCAGTTCAAATGTTTTAATTCCTCAATTCTTTAATCCATCAAATTAGAGAAAGTATCTAGACAAAGGATGATCAATGGAAGGACTCCATTTACTATTGCTGCTTCCTTTGTTAGCTTTGATAAATGTTCTCATCAGCTTTTCTTAAAATTCCTCTCAGGCCACTTAAGCAGCACTTAAGCTACATCTAGAGCATCTACATCTATATCTCCTTCACCTGAGGAGAAAGGTGTCCTACACTAGGATTTCTATAATGAAGAGAATGCATGTGTTGTATATTAAACAAAACTGTGTTGTCATTATGCCTGTTTTGCCTTTTAATATATAGGAGAGAGGAATGATCTACTTGACCCTCTTCAGAAAATGCTGTAGTATCAGTGTTTTACACTTGGAGGGTATCAGAGCATTTCTGTGCAATTAAATTGTAACATATATTACTCTTGTTTAAGATTCTAGATGCCATGAACAAGGACTGTGGGGTTCCACTAAGTCAGTTACAAGTAGATGGAGGAATGACCAATAACAAAATCCTCATGCAACTCCAATCAGACATTCTCTGTATTCCAGTAGGTAAGATGAATTTACAGCTCCTACTTTCTTTTTAATGCTGAAAACAACATTAGTTTGTTTTGGCTGTGGAGAGCAAATTGGGTAGCTTGCTTTGTTGTTGGATCTTGATAAATATGTCAATCTTTAGTTGTGATGTCATCAAGGTGACTTCCATTAAAAATCCTTATGGTCTTCTCTGTGTTTTTCTTCAGTAAAGCCATCAATGCCTGAAACAACAGCTTTAGGAGCTGCTATGGCAGCAGGAGCTGCAGAAGGTGTTGAAGTTTGGAGTCTGAATCCTGGAGATTTGACAGCAGTGACATGTGAACGATTTGAACCACAGATAAACCCAGAGGGTAAAACCTTTTGGTGTTATCTGAGTTGCAAACTTATTTTTTTCACAGATGTTGACAGGACTGATTTTGGGTACTCTTCTTTTGGCTTTAAAAAGCCTACATTAATTAATGCTTTTTAGCTAGCTATCTTTCTCATCAGTTCTTAAGTGCTTGTAGAGATGGAAAGTATGTACTTGACATAATTAATCAAGATAAATGCTTTTTTTGTCTTCTCAATTATTTCTTAATTTTTGGTACATAATTTTGTCTTACCATTTTGATTATAATTACTTCTAAAATCCCTACTTCAAGACAGCATTTGAAGGGTTTCTACATAAACATCAATTGCCTCATTTTGTCCTCTTTCCAAGTCTTCTTATTGATGAACGTGAAGAAAATTTCTTTTATTTCTTCTTACTATGCATAACTGTGGGGTTTGGGGTGGAGTTTTCTGTATTCAAAAATGATTTTATATTACTTTGTGCAAACAAATGATGCTGTGCAAAAGAGTGAAAAACTCATACTGCCATATCTGGTTCTTAAATACTTGTGGTTGTATTCCTATGCATTGAGAGGCTTTTCTGATTTCTTCATTTCAGAAAGTGAATATCGCTATGCCAGATGGAAGAAAGCTGTGATGAAGTCTATGGGATGGGAGACATCTGATAGTCCCTCAAATGGTAAACCAAAAATTAATGCAGGTCAAGTATTAGTAATTAGCCAGTTAACCTAGGGAGCTCATCTTGCTTTTGTTGACCTTTTCTGTTCATACCATCTCTGGACTATTATAGTGATTTAAAGGTCAGTACTTAAATCCACTGTGGAAACAAACAAGAAAATCTGTAGCTGGGTGTTCCTCCTGAATAGCTGCAGGTTTTGCAGAATGCCACTAATTTGCTAAAGAAAAAGTCTCACCTGCAAGATGAGATACAGCACAATGCTTAGAGCACAGGGACTTGGTAAACTTTCTTATACCATAACCTCATGCTGCAAAGGAGAAAAGTTCCATCCTGTGGTTCGGCGTGTTGTATCTTGCCTTCATTATTTGCTTTGTAGGAAAGAGGGATTGATCCACATCAAAATCTATTTGACCCATAGGGGGTAAGAGCAAGGAGTTATCATGAAATAAAGAATTACACAGTCCTATTGTTCACATAAAGAAAATATGAAAACATTTTTGAGGGACTGAACAAGATCTTTCTTCTGAAGTAGAGGGCTTTCCCATCTGTCACATTTGAATTAAATTAAACCTGCAGTCTTCATGATCTGGAATTTGAATTTTTATTTTAGTACCATTTTGGGATAAGTTTTTAGTCCTGAATAATAATATAACAGCTAATTTATGGGCTTTATCTTAATTCAATTTCCCTTTTATTGGAAAAACTGTTAAAATGAAAAGTATTAAGTAAAGAATCCTCAAAATTTAAATTCCTCCCAAAATCCAAAATCCACAGTTGGAGCCCTCAAGCTTGCATGTGGCCGCTTTCTTTTTGGAAGCTAAAATTTTCCTTTTGCCATCCTTGGTTGGTTTAAATACTTTATTTAACACTGTGGTTTACAAACAATTCTGCCAGGGCTGTTGAGAAGGGAAATAGATAACTTAACATGAGCAATATGATTCCCTTCAGTATTGACCTTTATGATTTACTGTGCTTACATCTAACCTGATGCTTATCTTACTAGGATAAAAAATTCTGCCTTTCAGTAAATAAATCTAGATTTTTTTATTCAGTTTATGTGAAGAGATATATTTATTAAAACTTTAGTGATTTTCTAACACCTGGGGCAAAAATGTTATTTCCCTTAGTTCTTTGACTCTTTAGGGGTAGGTTAGGATTGGAGAATACTAAAAATGGGCTCAACCTAGATAGTGCTGACAGTGGAATTTGGACTTGAACTCTTACAGAGAGAACCTGTTTTGAATTATTATGGGGTTTATGCATAATATTTTTTTTAGTTCTTCTGCAAATGTCACTACATTTGTTGCTTTTTGCTTTTCATATCTATTTGACACATATATTGCAATTTATATATATATTTCTCTTTTGATTTGCTTGACTGGAAACATCATCCCCTGGATGCCATCAGGTGACAGTAGTATCTTCTGTAGTCTGCCTTTGAGTATTTTTATTATGAGTAGCATGGTAATGTTAATCGGAGCAAAGTACCTCTCAGGTTAGTTTTTGTTTGAACTAGATCACTTTAAAAACTATCTGCACTATTTTAAGTTCTGAGGTTTTTTGTATTCCATCTGTCTGTTTCTAGCAAAAACGACTGATGCTTTTTGTTGTTCATGCACACAAATGTTCAAGGGTGTGAATCAGGCATAAGGTACCTAAGGGAACCAAGGGAATGCCATCTCAAATCCATCCTCATGTGCCATTTAATTTGTAGTTGTTGGATGCACATGAAACCTTGGACTCTCCCCCCCTTTGTCTGTCTGTGCAGATTGCACTCAGTTTATAAAAGGGATACAGGTTGGAGCAGCCTAGCAGAGTTATGCATTGCCTGCTTTACAGTGTGCATGGCAGATAGAATAAGGTTCCATCCTTTATCCTGTATTTCTTCTTGCACTGCTTTTAATTATTTTGAGGGTCTTGTTTAAATTAAGTGAAAACTTTTTTCTTTTGTCCCTGAAAGGCTTCATGCACCCATTTAATATTTCTGGACCCCTTGGAACAATTGTATTGTTAGAAACCTTTTTCTACTAAATCTATAAAACATTCTTCTTGTACTTTGCTCTTGATGGATCAGTGAATTAATTTAGTCTAAAAAGAAGAGACCCTAAAAGGCTTAGCTGCAAAACTTGGAAGGACTGTGTGCATATGCAATGAAGATGCATCTTCAACCTGTTATTATACAACTTATTTTAAAAGGAAACTCTTAATATAGATGACAGTGTTAGTTACTTATGCCAGAAGACATTTCATTTACATATTCTTACAGTAAGAGAAGGAAGTTTATTTGATGATGTCATTTATCCCTTGTCACAGAATTTCATTCCAGAGAAAGTATTTTACAGTATAGGCATTGTTGCTGCCTAGTAAGCTGTTTGGGAGTTGTTTAGTTTTCTTTTTTTGTTTTGGTTTTAGAGGGATAGGCAGGGGGTGTTAATTAAACAGACAGTTGAGGACTCTAGCTTGCTCCTGTGGTGATGTTTGTATTTTGTTTCTACTCATTCAGCCTGAATTAACTATTCAGTTGTAATCTTCCTTGCATGAAAGAGATGGTTGCAGCTTGTAGGAGAACTAAAATCAAACTGAACAAGTGCTAGGCAAAAATCAAAATGAACAAATGGATTGACAGTGATTTACTAACTCTGGAATGTATCTGTGAGTGAGAAAGATCTATATTATGAAGAAATAAAGTAAAAACAGCTGTGAATAAGTGGGTAAATTTTTAACAAGCTAAACAAAGTAACACAAATACAAATTCTAGGTCAGGTGCTTTACCACATACCTAAAATAATATGGAAAATCAATGATAAATGAGCAAATAAGTTACTTAAATTCTGGGATTGCTTTTTGAAAACAGCTAATCAGTAACCTGCATATTAAATTTGCACTGCTGGAACTCATAAGAAAAGATTGCTTTTTCTCCCTTTTTTAAGCTTGTCAGTGCCTTTCTGGCCCACAACTGGGAAACATATTCATGTCATCTCACTGTGGCCTTAGGAACCCATTTTTGAGCTTGTTTTCAGATAACAGTAATTCTCCATATGGTTACTGTTACTATGTGTATATAGTTGTTGTACATACCAGTATAATTACTTTTTAGATTGATTTATATATTAATTACTATTTACATGGTAAGCTTGGGAAGAGGAGAAGTTGTGAGAAACTTCCTGTTCTTTTTTTAAGAAATTATGAGGTCTCAAAAGGAACAGCCACAGTGATGTTACATACAGGTTATAGTCTAGCCTGTAGTCATGTGTGTTAAACATGAGATACAAAATTTTCATTGTCAGTTGGAGCACAGCTGCTTCCCCCTTAGACACTTGCTCTGGTAAATATTTTCTTTTCAAGAGCTAGAGCTTGCTGACCAGTCTTTCTTTCTAATTCAGTGCAGAGACACCATTTAATTAATTTGTTACATTTTCTCTTTTAGTGAAACACTGTAACTCCAATGCAGTCAGCAGAGTAGTAGGTTTGAGAATTGAATTTAGGGAGGATTGAATTCATCCTCCATGTGCTGAAACAGCAGTAAGTCTCACATAGCAACAGTGCTGATGTTGAACACGTCTCTCTAGGGCAGGGCTGTGACTTTACAGCTACTGAAATGGGAAGGAAAAATCTGCTGTGCCAGAACAGAGAACACTAGCATAGCAAAACCCCATTTACAGAACTGCTAAGCTGCCTTTTCATGTGGCACATGATGACTGAGCAATACTCTAATTGTATCATTTCATCATTTCATCAGAATCAGGCCAATTACCTGTATCTTACTTGATGACCTTCATTCTTCTCTCTTGGAGAGCAGTGGATGGTATTATTTCACTGTAGAAGTAAGCTGTATATAATAACTGGAGTCCTTATGTTAAGATATTGGAAGTGGACATCAGAGAGATTTCAATATATTCCATAGCTGTATTTTTTTTTCTTTTTTTTGAGGAGGTGGGTCAGAGTTAACTGAAAATTATTCTATATTTTATTAGACTCAAATTCAAATAAATGCTTTTGTGGGCTTAAATTGGCATCTCAAGTGAGGTATAGTGGGGATTGGGTAGATACAGGGTCTTATGTGGCATCTGGGGTATAAAGTTCTTTGACTTTATTCTCACAGAATGAGATATCAGTGCTGATAGCAAAACTGTTTCTCCCTGCTTAAATACCCTGTGGGGTTTTTTCTAAGATTCTGTTTTTCCTTTTTAGTTTCTTGTGTTGTGATTGTTACTGCCAAATTGCATACTAATTTTTATATAGGGATTGCTGTGCAGTTCTGCACAATAGTTGCAATAATATTTTCCAGATTTCTGAAAGTTGAGCTCATATTTAGAAGAAAATAAGCTTAAATTACCTTCTTTCAATTTTTCTACTTGTTAAAAATTTACCCATCTTAGTAATGTGGTCTCTGCTTCCCTACTGTGCACATCCCACACAGTTAAGAGCTGGCTTATCTGGTATCACAAGACAGATCTAATTTATAATTGCAGTAGTTGAAAACAAAAGTTGGTTTTACTGAATTCCTCTTACAGCTCGGCTGTGTTATAGAGTGTTACTAATGTTTTAGAATAAGTTCCGTGTTCCTAATGCAAACATTTTTTATTTAAGGTAAATGAGGCTACTTAGTGGACTCACTGGATGCAGCTGATTTTCTTGTTTCGGTTTGTTTTGTTGTCTGAAGAGATTCCACCACCAACATGATTATGGTACTTTTGTGGTTCAATCTATTCATGAATCCATCTGTCACCTGTCCCTGCATAACTTCCCTGTGGTGCACTGAAAATTCAGTCTTCAGCCCTTCATTACTCTGTTCCCTTACCCAAATCAACTCCAAATGCACTGGAAGCCTTTGTGTGGACTATCTCACGTCATCCTCTAAAATTTCACAAGCCCTAGCTTTGTCTGAGAAAATGGTATGAAAAAAACCTGCAGTCTCTGAGGTAATGATGGCAGATGTTTAGCTGTCCTTTTCAGGAGTTTGGTACTTCATGCAACACACTTCAGAAAGTTAATGATGCACTATGGAACTTTATAAACATCTTACAATTCTTCCAGCTGCTGTGAATTACTTTTCATATGCCAATGGTTGCCAAAGATGTTTTATTGTAGTTGCCACTGGTCTGAAACACCTTCCATGGTACAAACCTTTTAAACACTAGCCCAAGGTGGATTACCATAGCACACATTGCCACTGGTTTGGCAATGAGGAGTTTGCTGCTATGGTCCACAGAGTATTGCTGAAACATTCAGTTGCAAGGTTAAAAAGTTGGATTTGCCTCTGGCACATGTGGTCACTTGGCCCATCATAAGTATTTATGACACCAAGTCCTGTAGCTGTACCTTTAGAGAGATGAGAGAAAATAGTGTTTTGGTTAAGGCCATGTTTCATCTTGTGGTTTTGTGCCAGCTTGGAAAGACAAGTTGGATGCAGCATGCTATTGGCAGGACAGCTGCTTGGTCCTCAGCAACTGATAACTCTTCAAACTACTCTGTACAGTGCACTTTTCTTGACCAATACTGCTTATATCCTGTCATCCTGCTTAAGTGACTATTTGTTAAACTTTAGAAAGTTGAAGCTAACTTAGTTTTCATTAAAGAGGGTCCACTCCAAACTAAATATCAGTGCTTTAGTTCTTGATTTCATTTAGTATATCTCAGGGACCAAAATCCCCCTTTCAGTTTCCATGTCTGTAGTTTTAACTGCAAGTTGTTGCAAAATATGCTGGGACAATCCAAATCCCTGACTGGTAGAGTAAGTACTGGCACCTGAAATGGGCCACTGGAATTTACAGACAATGGTGACAACTGAATCACATCCACTTTGAAATCTTTTGTTTTCCACATGAAAAGAATGAGATAATAATCTTACCTTCAGCTTTCCTGTTTGTACCAACCACATCCCAAATGCCAGCCTTATTGGTTAGGTCAAGGAAAAAGGTGTTCTTGTGTAGTGATGTTAGATCAGTATGGAATGGCAGCAAGGTTAAATGTGGGAACAGCACAGAGAATTTAAAAGATGTGTTTAAATGCACTAGGAGTTAAAGGGAGAGGTTTTTTGTGTGCATTTGTTCTTAAAGATTTTTGTCTTTAACAAAGTTTTTCTTTGATTAGAGGCTTAGTTTTTAAAAGGATGTTATATATGTTTGAAGCAATGAATTGCACAGAAGTTCAGGTCTGTACAATATATTTAATATCAAATACATATTAATTGCCTTTTTATTGTCAAGTGCAATGACTTTTGAAAATGTGACTTTTAACTTAGAAGATAGAGAAGGAACATTTTTCGTCCTGTGGTTGCGTGTACAACTTCAGCAGAGAGAAGGGATTTTGTACACAAGTGGAAATATAACAGCATTATTTAAATCCTGTCTCTCCTGTAAATACTCACATGTAAAGTGTGACAGCCAAAAATTTCTGTTCAAAATTCAGTTTGTATTGGAGAGGTGAAAAGTGAAAAAAGAATGTGATCCCATTGAAAAATTTTCGTACTCCTTATCTTTACTCTGAGCTTTACTCTGAGCTGTTTCTGATCCCACTGTACCCTGAGGAAGAGGAGTGGAGCACAGGGAGCAGGGGCAGCACACACCTCAAACTCTGGACTTCTGAATATGACCTCTGAGTCTTGCCAAAACCACTGAAGTGCTGAACCTGGGAACGAATAATGCTGAAGTGTTGCCTTTGCCCATGATAAATGTGGCAGGAGGAAAGCTTGTACCTAACAAGTAGAAGAGGGAATTTTTGCTGCTTTTCTGACTTACCTTTTACTGGGAAACACAATTCCTATTAATTTTTCACTGAGTAAGAATCATTATTTTATTTTCAATTGCTGTTGCAAATGTTTTTTAAGAGTTTCACATCACTGTTAACTTTCTACCAACATAGTTGAAATATATTGTAAACTGCTTGTTGGCGGGGAGGGGACAAACTGTTAAAGTTAGCTTTTTGTGAAGCTGTGATTTTGGTTTTTTTTATGAATTACCAGTTTATAAATTCTTAATTGAGAAATGCATTAACTTGGTATTAAAGTACCATAAATGAATTGATGTAAGGTGTTGGTGTATTCTTGCACATCATCTTTCAGACACATTGTCACTAATACTTTTACGTGAAGCACAAGTATGCACTGATGTATATAAAGCAGTAAAGCAGCCTCTCTGAGATGGGCTTTAAGTTGCTCAGATGTACAGGTGAAATGTTCAGCAGTTCTGCATGCTGCCTCAGTGATGCAAGGACTCGAGGCCTGGATTAGAAATCACATTTCCTCAAGTCTTCCATTTTCAGGAAAAAGCAGGAAAACACAAGTAAAACGACAGGAAAGAACGTGGTCATAGTAGAGGTTTGATGCAAAGGTGGGGTGGAGCCAATACACCCAACAGGTTTTGATCTTATACCATGGTCTGGCAATTGCTACAGATTCAAAAGCCTGTGTGAGCTGTGGGGAGCAATGTTCATGATATAGCAAACATATCTGGGGTGCTTCTGTTATTTTAAGAAAGGAGCATGGGATGTATCTGATGGGTACATTTAAGGAGTGCACCTGCTGGATTCTTATTCTGTCTCTTTGTGGCTTCCAGCTGCCTTCTATACATCCAGTGTTCTGTGATTATCCAAGGATATGGCCTTCATCCACAGCCTTTACAAATCTCTAGTCTCCTGTGTGGAAACCAGTTGTGTGTGTGTCAGAAACAAACACAACACACACACCAACACACACCCTGGAAACAAAAATACATTTAAATTTCACATCAGCACACAAACCTGAGGTAACACCTTATCACTCAATACCAGGCTTCTCTCTCTGCTCATGAGACTCCAGTGTCTTCCATTCATATGGCAGCATTGCACCCTTGCCCGTGGCTGCCCTGCACAAGAGCATACTCAAATTTCATGACTCATCAAACTGGAATACTATGAGATTAGAACTGTATTAATTTAATTAGTTTCAGAAGTTTATAAATATTTTTTTTCAGCAAAAGCTCAGACAATGTCTGTTACTGGAACTCTGTGCAGCATAAGCAAGCTTCTTAATATCCACGTCAGCATCCAAGCTCTAATCTTTCCATCTAAAGAGCCCCAGATCTGTATCAGCTGTTGGAATGTTGTCCCATGATGAGCTGTAGATGGGCCCAGTATGATTGCTGTATGCTTTTTTTAATTTTTATATATATTATACAGAAATTGCTGGAATTTATGGAATTTATACTCATCAATCATGTAGATAAGGTCGGGCAAATGAGTAGCAGCCCTTTAAAGCTGGCAAGTGGCACAGGAGCACTGCTGGAATGATTTGTCCAGAGGGTGCAGTGCTGTCCTGAGGGATCTCTGGAGAAATGGGCTGCCAGGGACCTGACTGAGCTCTGCAAGGGGAAGTGCCAAGTCCTACCCCAGGAGGGGCAAACCCCTGCACTGGGACAGGCCAGGCACCAACCTGCTGGGAATCAGCTCTGCAGGACAGCTCCAGGGGCTTCCTGGGGGACACCAAGCTGAGCCTTTGTTTCCAGCCATTGAACAAAGAAGGCAAACAGCACCTCGGGCTGGGTCAGGGAAGCCGATCCTTCCCTCAGCCCCACTCAAACATACCTGCACACAGAAGCTGTGGATGCCCCACCCCCAGAAATGTTCAATGCCAGGTTGGAGGGGGCTTTGAGCAACCTGGTCTAGTGGGAAATGTTCCTTCCCATGGCAGAGGAGCTGGAACTACATCATCTTTCAGATCCCTTCCAGCCCAAAGCAGTCCATGATTCTGTGATACCTGGAGTGCTGCATCTGCTCTGGGGTTGCCAGGATAATAGAGACAGACATAACAGAGGGCCACAAAGATGGATGAAGTGTTAGATCATTTGTCATGTGTGAGAAGTTGAGACACCTGGGCATATTCAACTTGGAGAGAGCTCAGATATAAATTCCTGACACAAGGATAAAAGCCAGACCCTTCTCAGTGGTACACAGTGACAGAACAAGAGACAAAGGACACAAGTGAGCCCAGGAAATCTCATTCAAGCAAAAGTAAACAATGTTTTACTCTGAGGGTGGTCACACAAGGAGGCAGGTTGCTCAGAAAGGTGGGATCTCCATCCAAGATGGATGGGACGCAGCACTGACCCTGCTCTGAGCAGAGGCTGGGCCCAGACAGAGGTACCCTCCTGCCTTGGTCCATTGGTGGGGCTGGTTAGGTCAGCCACAGTTCAACCTCAGCACAGGCTGAAGGCTTGAGCCAGCTCACAGCAAAGGCTAGGGGGAAGTCCGTGCTGGTTTATTTGGACAAAACCAGTTCAGTTTGTATGAACCAGCTGTCACACACTGTTGTATTTCAACATTCTTCAGCTGGCAGTTACTGTGCTGCCCTGAGTAGGAGAGTCAGCCCGACTGTGTGGGCTGGTTATCTTAGTTGCTTTAGTCCTGAGAGACATTATCTGAAGCAGTTGCAGTGGGACTTAAAGTAAAATTACTCTTTTTCAGATTTCTGATTGCTTTTATCTAACACCCTGTTTTTCACAGGGTGGTCCATCTTTGAACCAAAGATGGTTCAAAGGAGCCTAGAAGGCAAGCATGGGATAATGTGTTTCCAAAGACATCACAGTTAAACTGCAGTTTGTAAAACCTAAAAGTTATGGGTTTCTTAAGTTTTTGTAATGGGAAGACATCCGTTTGGGAGTAATTAATTTTTTTTTTCTGTAGTGGTTTTTTTTCTTCACATGTATGGGCTGCTGGTCTAGGAGTTCCTTCTCTGATTATCCTTCAAAGTACATCCACTTGAGCTGGAAGGATCTCCTACACTGTTTTTTTCAGTTCTGCAGGGATGGGGTACTTTGAGAACTGAGGATCCAGCAGCTCTAGCTTCCTGATCACCTGACACAGTTCCTAGCTCCTGTGCAACTAGAAAACACAGGATGGGACTGGCCATCAGTTGTCACTGTCTAGAACAAGCCTTTTTCCTCCCACCACTTAGTCCAGTTGCAGTTGTATTCTGTTTTGGCAAGAGAATGAGTTAGTGTGCTCAACAGCACCCACATTTCCTTTGCTACTTCCTAAACAGCTTCAGGAGTTAGGGGTATATCACTTCAGATACTTATTTTTGCTCCTTCCTGCATAGGTTGTCTTGCAGGTGGAGCCATTGCTAAAAACTTGCCACAGAGCTTATTGTTTGATACTGATTCATGAACTCTTTGCCTTTAGCTTTTATGAGCTCAGAAATCCCTTTGTTATTATACTCACTCTTCAACACCAGGAGTCAGTTGAGAGGAGACATAACACAAATATTAATGCCCTTCCCTGCATGATATTTCAGTAATAAAATCACTTTCTTCCACAAACACTAAAGCCAAGTGCTGCCCCAGTATGAAGGAAGGTTACTTGAAAAACTCTGTAAACTGATTCAATCTCTATCAGCTCATAACTAGAATCTAACTCCAAGTCTTCTGTGGACAGCATTTTCGGGAAATGAATGTACCACTGCAGCTTGTCAACCTTGGTTTCTCAAGGGCAATTTGTTCTTCAGTTATAAAATTCTGAAGAACTGAGTCTCCAGCAGAAGAAAGTGCTTTAACAGAATAAAATGCTTTTTGAGATCTCACAGTAGAAATACTGGAGGCATCAGATATTTTCCATTTTGGGGGTTTTTTTAAGGAAAAAGAGGAAAAGAGGGGAATCTGGAACCTGCAAGAATCATGTTGTCACCAAGAAGCAAAATACAAGATGATAATTATAATACTCAGCTATAATGTTCTCAGCTAAACTTCAAGACATATTTTTAAGTCTCTCCACCAGGAAATAGGTATGTATCACCAACACAGGCTATTTCTATGTCCTCTAAAAGGTGCAGAACACTTCAAGTGCAACATGATGCCTCTATCCTGTGACTAAAATACACAAACCTTAAAGAAAACAAATTGCACCTTGTCTTGCTTTGGATTTCAGCTCACTAATGAACTTCCAGGTAAAGTCAGGGGCTGCCATGCACAGCAACACATTTTGGGTCATGCCATCATTACTGTGACTCTTACCAGACTTCTGATACCACACCAACAAACAAGTGCACACCAGGCAGGATTTATCAATCTTTGAAATGTTAAGTAATGTTGAGCAATGCTAAGCACAATTCACATTCATATAATTAATGATTAAGTTATATGAAACCTAATTGTGCTGAAAGATTTTATTTGCTAATCTTGAAATAGGTGATTTGCTTATTCATGAGGATGTGAAATACTGAGTCACAACTGATGTGCAGATGAGCTACACTGTATATTGGAATATGCAGATAGGGTTTTATTATTCTGTGTGTGAGGTAAGTACTTAGGAAAGGTAGAAAAAAACATACCTGAATTGTAGGAGTTCAGAACACAGTGTAACACAATAGTAGATCAATATAACAAGAATGGTTAAAGGTCATAACAGTAGGATGACACTGATTTACAGAATATCCTTGATGTATCTGAAATTGTTGGAAGACTTCATTATAGCTTTGTCAAAGAAAGCCAATCAGTCATTCCTATTTGCTTTTCAAAATCTGTTGAAACTATCACAGCAGCATTTGGCACGGTATTGTCAAAATGAAAATGTTGAAATCATAATTTAAATATTGATGCAGAAACATGAGTCACAGCTGTACTACCTTACAATAGAAACAAAGATAACATCAGTGTGCAGGCAGCTCACTTACACACTGTGGATCAGTACTGCCAAACTAGTTGCACTAAACATGTGGTACTAAACAGGAGGAAAGACAGTGAGGTCTTTCATAATAAAATTTAAAAATAAGTGGTGTGGTAATTCTTGTTTAGCCATATTCCCTTAAGATTGTTCATATTATGAATTTCCACCTAAAAGTCAGGAAGTTCCAGCTCCAAGGTTACACACAGACCTAGAAGTCCATATCCATTAAAGTATAATTAGTAATTTCTTTCTCTCAATGGGTATTTCATTTTGGACACTGCCTACACTTTGAAATGACTGATATTCCATAATGAAGAAAATGGATGTAAGATCCATGGATCTCTTGTTTCTCCTTATTTTGAAGTTAGAGGTTTTGTAGGGCATAAGACATGGGACTGAAATTACTGAGCCACAACTTTACAGACACACCTCTTGTTCTCTTCTGGCACCATAAACAACACAGACATGTTCAGAAGACTGCTAGCAGTTGTTGGTTTATTATTTTGGGTTTGCTTATCTATTCCATCACTCTGTCTGGACATGGTGTCACTAAAAGCATTCCTGCTTCAGAGCAGGAACAAGGAGCTGGGGTTTCTCCTCCTGTCCCCTCACCCTGCTGCTGTATTGACATAGTGTCTTAGGGCATGTGGAATCACACACAGATGCCAGGTAAGATCTTTCTTTTAAGGCCCATTTTCAGACCTCCTTTTTCCACCTTTATTGTGTATCCTTTCTCTTGCTGGGTGGCCAAGTAACTCCAGCCCAACAGAAACACTACAGAGGGATGAGCTAAACAGGAGTTCTGCCAAAGTCCACACACTGAGTGTTTGTTGGGGTTCAGGGTAGTGTCTAATGGATTTTTGACAGGTCTGGCTTACATCATGTCAAGAACAGAGTACTGCTTCTGGAAAACAGCATTTGGGAGTGAAAAAAAGAGTGTTTGATGCACTGCATTTGTATAAATTCAAACACTCCCTGTCTTTTCCAGGCTGAGTGCTGAAGCCAGGCCCACACACAGCAGAGCTGTGCTGCCCATGCCAGAAGGATGCTCTGCTGGCTTGCTGAGGTGGGGCCTGCACACCCCCACATAATGGCACTGCTGTGCTCTCTCTAGCTTTTGGGGCATTGGGGTGGGCACTGATCTAAAACCCCTGTCCCAGCAGCACAGAATTGCTCTACTGCTGTCTTGTTACTCTGAATTTAGAAAGGCTTTTGCAGAGCTCCCCTTGGCATCTTGGGCCTGAACTAAACCAGGCTGTTAGCAGAGCAATTTCAACAGCTCATTTTTCAGGGCAAGTCACATAATGCTTCTAATTTAAACAAATAAGAACAAATAGAGTCTAATCAAAACTAATCTTTCTTCAGTGAAGAAAAACTTCCAAATCATGCAAGAAAAGACTTAATTGTGAGAGTTTACAAAAGCCCCCAGTGACAGAATCCCTTCATTTTGGGTGTGTGCACAGGTAAGATTGATTGATTGATTCCTCAGTCCCCTTTGTCCTTACATGGAGTTTGAGTATTGTCCCACATGGTGAAAATTTTCCAAAGAACAAAAAACAGATTTGTCACCACTGCCATTTTCTTTCCAGAACAGATGCTGAGGAAATGTGGTTCTGACTGTAAATATGAAAATACTGTTCAATCAGTCAAGTAACTACATTCCTGGCCCCATGTGTGGGGCTTATCATTTAGCAATGCATATTTCATATACAGAAGTCATTTGCATTGACATTTTTTATGTTATTATGCTCATTTTCAACAAGCCTATATTTGCTTTTCTTCAACATTTTCATCATTTGCTAGTGCCACCTGGGTTAACATTCAGTTAAAGCCACAAGTGACTTGAAATAGTAAATAATTGTGCAATTTATAAACTGCAATATAAACAAAACAAAACATGTCCACATGGTTATGGTAAGTTCTGCTTTGAATCTGAAGTTTTGACTGATTAAAAGTTTAAAACACAAATTGTATTTTCTGAACAGAGGAGCTTTCTCAATCACATTTTGCCTTTGCTGAAAAGTACCATCTGTTTATAATTTAAGAAAAGACACTTGTTGACCGTGTTAATTTCTCAAGAAAGCTCAATTCACTTATAATTAAAGGAGCTCACTTGGCAGTTTGACAAACAGAAGTCCTTTGTTTATTCACAAAGCCAGCCATGTGCAGGCAGCACACTCAGTCTTGCTTTCTTACCCTCGTGCATCACACAGCCAAGCAGGTTCTTGCTGCCAATTAAATCTGAGCCATCTTTTTGGGCAGAGGATCTGTGGTGAGGTTACATGTGTCCCTGTGTGGGCCCTGGTTGGATGGATATTGAGAAGGGTTGGGCACCACTGGCTTTGTGTCAGTACCCTGGGCTGGATCAGGCAACAACCTGGCACCACCCTGGATCCCATCCACTCGCCTTCCTGCAGTCATTTTTCTTCCTTCATTCATTTCTCTTCTCTCCATTCTCTGACTGTTTGCTGTGGGCACACCCTGTTTAAATGACCCCAAATGAGACTAACAGCAGTGGGACCAGCAGCTGGCCCTAAGCTTATACCAAATGTGCACCACCAGCTGGTACTTTGGGAGGACTTCAGGATCTTGGAGGAATGATTTTGGACCCTCAAAGGCAGCAAGGCTCTGAGCTTGCAATAGGATTGAATAATTCACCTGGGGTGACAGCAGGACTCTTTTGCTTAGGGCTGTCACTCTCAAAGGCATCAGCAGGACCTAAACAGACAGGTGCAGTCTGATCAAAGACCAAGTCCATAGCCAGGGTGGCAGCCACAGGCAGCTCCCTCTCAGCCATTCACATCATGTCAGCTTTGCCCAGGTGACATTTAGAAACCTGTCTGGGTCTTTGACAAAATAAAGCCAATTTAAAAACCCAGAGTACTGTAGTTGCTAAGGTTTATCAAATTTATCAAATAAATTGTGTAAAGGAAGTGGACTTAAACCACTACAAAAGTTTTAATTAAAATTTATTTCAGTATGTAATAGGGAACCACCAACTTTTATAATTAAATCTTGGCAAAAGGATTGTAATGAAAATGCCAGTGCACAAATTGCATTAATTGTGTAAAGCTACTCAATATGGCTTTCTCTGCTGCTTTGCTGATAGAGTAGGAAGAAGGATGAAAACACCATGCCAAAACCTCTCTGCACAGGAGTGGATATTAGTCACTTCAAATTCTTTCCTGTTTGATAGAATGCATTAGTTTAACTTTCAGAGGGAGGAAAGTAATATTCTCAGTGGTGAAAAACAGCTGGGTATCATTAATGGCTTGAAAGTGGAGGTGGTGCTTTCATCACTTCCATTTCACTTCCTCCTCCCTTCTGCCTCCTTTTCAGAGCCATGGCTTTTTTTTCCCCTGTTCTCACTTAACTGACTCCCAATTACAGCTTTGTGGCAAAATGAAGCTGGATTTTTGGAGGTTTCCTTCTATATTTTGTCAAGCAAGGCACTGGTGTGTAATGCCCAACAAATTTGCCTTTCCTATGGGTTATGTTTCTTTTGTTGTCTGAACCACCTCACAAAAACATGTGAGAGGAGCTCTTCTGCATCACATGTGCTCAAACCCCCTCACTCCTGACTCCTCCACAAGTGGAGCTGTAATTTTGATACCAAAAGGACAGACTTCTGTTCTGTTCCCTCTTTTTCCATCAATGACTTGTCTCCACAATGGTGGCTGCAGCCCTCTGTGCATTCTGTTCTCCCCCTGCCCTGCCCCAAAGCCACAGCTGGAGCAGAAGGCAGACTGTGATGCTCATCCAAGATGACATTTTCCTCCTCTTACCCCAAATCTGTTCCTCTTCCTTTCTGTGATCCATTGGCAGGAAAAAGGACAAACAAAATGTTTCTCTGTGTGGCCCAGTTTTCCCTTCCACTACTTTTTTATGCTTGTCTTTGCAGATACAGAAATTTTGATGGTTCCTGAGAAATAAGAAAGGGAAAGGCTCTGCCTTTTGCAGCAGCTGCTTGTTGCTCTCCCCAAGAAGGAGTTGTTGTCAAGCAAAGAGGAATTTCTTTGGGGCAGTCCAGTAGCTGAAGATCAGATTTTGCAGGGTTAGCTCCAGTCAGAGACAAAACGCCATCCTTAAGGATTTGTCTGAAAGAGGTCACAAAACAGAAGAATTGTCAGCCTGTCTCTATTTGTTCCCTCCTATGGCCAGGATCCAGCATTATCTGGATATTACTGTATCCAGTCTTATATTAAAGATAAACTTCCCTTCTCTCCCATACTCCTTCATCTGAGACTTGCTTTGCTCCTGATTACTGCCCATTCCTTTGACCATAGGAGACCCTGCTGCTCTTTGTTTATGCATTAGGAAAAGCCCTGGTGGCAGCTCCTGGACGATCAATAAATGAGTCACAGCCATGGCATCCAATTATTTACAGCCGTGCCCCAAACAGGTTTCAGTGATACAGCTGTGGTTCTGTGGTGGAACTAAAGCTCTTAATTAATAAATTGCCCATCCCAGAGGGCTGGGGGTGGATGTTTATCACTGCCACCAGCTCCTGTTACTGCCAACCTTTAATTGGTGAAGAAAGTCGTGAGGACTCACCACTGCTCAGGGAGGGTGCATTTACCAAATCAGGCATTTCCCAAGGAACATAGGCAGGGTTTGTTCCCTTCCTCCAGGGGACTACAGCTTGTTTCTCAGCCACTGATTTTCTCTCAGTATTTAGAAATCTAGATTAAAGATATCAGTTCCAGGTATAATTATGTATATATATATATGTATCTCGTAGTTTCTACTTTTCATCTCTTCTCAGGCTTCAAGGAGAAGATAAAATTATAATTCTATTTTTCAGACCATGTAGTGTTTGTTTTGCTGGACTTGGCAGCATATTTATGTCCTTTAGCTGGACTTTGGAAGACAGCTCTCAGATAGAAGATCTGTTTGGTTTCAAGGGATTATCTTCTCTTTATGTATCCTTTCTTTTTCTCTGTGATGTAGTGTGTCAGGATAACTCTACTTGAAGTTCATTATTTTTCCATTGCCTCTCTTTGTGACATGTGGAAAAAAAATCTTACTGTTATAGTGCTTCATATAGTTGTCATATGTCAAATGGGTGATTTCTATTTTTGACACCCTTTTAAAATTAAATGGTATTTTCTGCTTTTTAGGATTTGACCTGTAACATGATGAATCATTGAAAAATTGTAGTTTGATATTTTTTTGCTGGTAGGGGCACAGAAAAGCGAATACAGCGGTTCCTTATTAGAATGCAAGAAGTTCACAAATTATTCTAAAATCAAAATGTGAGTAGGTGGATGAATACATAAACTCCTGGCAATTATTGTGCTTTCCAGACTGCATGGTGGGACTTGTATTATTTATATTCTGTCACAGATCTATTACCTATCAACTGTGATGAGCCATCGGCTCCAGATTAAGTTTTGAGCCAGTGTGCTTTTCCTTGCATGATCATTTTGGTTTCAAAATAACCTTCATTCTCTTCCTGCTGCTCCTGATGGGGCTAATGAGCAAAGCTTGTCTAAAATACCCCAAAGGCAGTTAAAACCCCAGAATTTAATTGCTGGTTAGAAAAAACTTTTGCTGAGAACATTTCTATTCCAAGCTCTGAACAGTCATTTAAAATCACCCAAGTGATGTTTACATAGCTCCTACAGGATAAATATTTAGTAGTGGGCTCTTGACTGGGTCTCAAAGCTCAGGTCTTCTTTGCTCATGAGTAACCAAATTTATGTCTGAATAATTTCTTTGCTCATTTTCAAACACTGAAACTTCATTAGAGAAAGGGATAAGTGAGGGAGTTTTGGGGATGTGGGCACAAGCCTAGGTTTTGACTGGGGCATGAGTAGATCTAATGAAGTGTTTACTCCAGTAGTTACCAAGACTGTGAATCAGGATCAAGACAGAATGTCTTCTCCTTATTTTCCTCAGTAGCAGGAGAAGCTTGGCAGTGCCCAAGGACAATTTTTTCTCCTTCCCATAACTAAATGTGCTGGTTTGAAAGTAAACCTGTAGGAGAAATGCACCCCACACAAATACCTTGAGAGAGATTTCAGGTCAGTGTTACAATGTAATAGAATTGCAACGAATGCAATGGCACACAAAAACTGGTTTAAACCCACGGAGTCAGAGTACAGCCTGGCACCCTGTCTTTGAGGGTGAGGGTGGTGGTCACAGTCTGATTAAGCAGTGGTTGCAGTCCTGGTGAAGCAATGGTTGCAGTCTGGTTGAAAGCAGTGGTCCTGTGGAAGGAATGGTCCTCCTGTGGAAGTCTAGGTGCTCCTCTGGATCCATCCAGTGGTTGTGGCTGTTCCAAGTGCCCCAAGCACACAGATTATACATGGTCAGATTCAGTCAGGAAGGTTCAGTACCTCCCCAGGCAGGGAATGTGACAGTGGAATGTGTCTGTGACCACGATGATGTGCCGGAGATTTAAATCTTGATCTGTGCCCCCTCTCCTGGGACCTGCTCCGGTGCCATCTCTGGCTTCTGCTGCAGTGCCTCTTCTGGCACAGCAAGGGGCTCATTCTCATCCTCTTCAGAGAGTGGCTGTGCCTTCTTGCAGAGCTGCTCTGGCTCCACCTGTGCTGCCCCACAGGAGATCTGCTGCTTTTGTGCAGGTCTCTGCACTCTCTCCTGCAGTGGTGCACAGAAGGGATTCGTTCCAGCTTTTCATCTTCCTCTTCCTCCTCACTAGATTCTGCATCATCCATGTCTTCCTCCAGAGCACTAACACGGGGCTCGAGTTGCTCAGCTCCTTCCAGGACAGCCCGTTTCTGCAGTCGAGGCAGGATGATGTCACACACACGTTCCTCATGGAGCAGCTCCTCAATAAATTCATCCACGTGCATCAGCTCAAACTCCCCGTTCCTGTTCTGACGCTTTATTCTCCGGTAGTCGCTGTAGAGCGGCTCCAGGTACCTGTAGCAGTCAGTGGCTGTGCCTGTCAGCCTCATGTACAGCGCTCCGAGCACTCGCACGTACCGGAACTCCTCGTTCCTTATGAACTCCACGATGATCTCCTTCTGGGGCTGGATCTGCAGCATCTTCAGCACCAGGCACAAGAAGGGTGTGGGTTTAACGTTCCCTCCATAGACACCCCCCAGGTACTTCAGCTCCACAGCCTTGTCCACCACCAGCTCAGCCGTGAGGCCAAAGCACTGCTCCTTCCAGTACCGGCACTCGTAGATGCGGCTGCGGATGATCTTCTCCACCAGGTGCTGAGGGTCGCTGCCGTGGATACTGAGTGTGTCCTTTGCCGTGCTGTTGGCCATGGTGGGTGCTGCACAGTCCTGTTCACAGCAGCTCCAACTCTACTCCCCTTCCCTGAGGGCCCGGGCTGCCTCCCACCTCCTGCTCCTCAGTCACTGAGCAGCCCAACCTGGGCTCAGGTTTGCTTTTCAGAGCAGGGGCAGCTGATCCTGGCTTAGGCTGTCCTGGCTCAGAGATGGTTTGTGTGGATGTGGTGCCTCTGGCTCGGCTTATTTGAGAGCAAACCAGCAGGAGAAATGGTGATCAGGGTGGTGGCTGCAGAACTCTTGAAGCGATGGCTGCAGTCTCGTCAAAAGCAGTGGTCCTCCTGTGGAAGGTCTGGTCCTCCTCTGGATCTGTCCAGTGGTGGCTGCTCCAAGTCCCCAAAGTGTCCAGATTATATATGGGCAGGAAGGTTCAGTATCTCCTCCAGGGCGGGGAGTTAAACAATGGAATGATGTAATCCTCTGAGTCACAGGCTATTTTGGGGACCCCTTGATGGCCCAGGTGGTTACAGCTGACCAATGGGGCCATGGAGCCATTATGGGCCATTAGCAGAGATAAGCCCCTTGGGCTGGGTATAGCTATCACAGCTGAATCAATTTGTGAAGACAAAGAAACATTGCCCTGCTGCAGGGTTTGGCTCTTTCCCTTATCTGACACCCTGCTGGGGGTGGGGAGTGCCCTGGGCTGCTGCTGGAAACGACCCATCATGAAGAGTTCTTCAGGAATAATGTAGTGAAGGCAGAAGCCATAGTTTAGTTACACCCCAGCAAGCTAAAAAATAGATTAAGTACAGAGAGTGGAAATAGAAGTGAGAAGATGTCCTGTCTTAGGGCAAATTTGGGAGAAAACTTCTGAATGGGGTCTCTCTGGGAAGCAAACTGAAACAGCCCCTCCCCCTATTGGTTTGGGAAAAAACATTTACTCAGAGATGAGTGGAAAAAACTATTTATTTAACAAAGTACCCATAAACATAAAAATTACTAATATGAAACAATAAAACCTGGCAAAATTGGTGAAGTCATTGCCACGGGAGCTTGGCTCAGTCCATCTCTATCAGTCCCTCTCATACTGGAAAATGTTGGCCTGGGCCCGGTGGGCCACAGAGTGTGAGATCCTGGTGTTCTCATGGGGCTTTTTTGTCCAGAACAAGTTTAAACAGTCCCAAGAAAAACAAAGAAAAAAAATACAGAAAAATACAGTCCAGGGAACTTCTCTGTCCTAGCTAGCTAAAAGTAACTAAAAGCAAAACAGATCTCTGACCCGCCGCCTGTCCATGCTTCAGATGAACAGTCCAGGAGCCAGAACAAGGAGGAGTGAGCTGCATTCCTGAAAACAAACTCTGTGCTTCTCTTTTCTCCCCCTTTGCTCTCAGAGCCAGTCTGAAAGCTACAGAAGACAACATCCAACACAGATTTGGGGATACAGGCATCATAAAGTCACTCTAGCACAGACAACCACCCACGGGAGGTTTTAGTAGCTCTGCTCCCTGAAAATCCTGTGCAGTGGCCACAGGCACAAGAGTTGCTGTGTGGCTTTAGTGCAGCACATGGGTCACTCCTGGCTGCCAAGAGTGGGGAACTGCTGAGCTGGGCTGACCCTGGTGGCACTTCCCACTGCCTGGCACCAGTGTCCAGTCATCCAGGCTTCAGCAGGCTGGGGGGTGTCACTGGTGAGGGTGTGTGCACACCCCATTCCAGCATTTGCAGACATGTTGGTAAAGCAGAGCTGACGGCTGCTGGTGGGAGGATGATGATGGTCTGGTGACTGAAATGAAGGAGAAGCTGTCAATCCCTCACTCCAGTCACCCTTTCTGCCTGACATGAACCTCCCACAACAGTGGTGCACACAGGATTTACCCTGCTCCTGCCCAAGCATGAGCCTCAAACAATGCTACAAATTCTGCATTTATTGGACAATAGCTTTATTCTTATATTAACTTGCTCAGGGAAAAACTCCTCCTGTTTGTTCTTAGTAAATGCAACTCAGGAGAAGTTTTACTTTGATTTTAACAGGAAGAAAGTTATTGATTTTTCAGCCTGGAGAAGAAAAGGATCAGGGAGACTTCAGTGTGGCATTCCAGTATCTTAAGTAGGCTTATGAAAAGGAGGGGGAGGAACTTTTTATACAGAGACAGAGCAACAGGTCACAGGGTAATGGTTTTAAAGTGGAAAAGAGCAGGTTTAGAGCAGAAGTTAGGAAGAAATTATTCACTGTCAGAGTGGTGAGGCCCTGGCACAAGTTGCCCAGAGAAGCTGTGGGTGCCCCATCCCTGGAAATGTCCAAGGCCAGGCTGGATGGGGCCCTGAGCAGCCTGGGACCGTGAGTGGCATCCCTGCCCAGGGCAGGAGGATTGGAAGTGGGTGACCTTTACAGCCCCCTCCAACCTAAACCATTCTATGATTCACTGACTTTAAATTCTACAAGATACATCAAAGATTTCCTGACTATGTGTAAGCTCCTTTCCCCTGGCACTGAAACAGTGATGCATCTTTTCTATGGAATGAAGCTGGAGTTTAAAGCAAAAGCGTCTATTTGTTGGTATCTGCTACTGCATCTGTACCTGAAATTTGATTTTGCAACTAAACAAAACCATTGATGTCATTTGATAGCTTAAGAACATCATTAAAAAACCTATAAAGGAATAGTTTATCATTATTTTATTTATTATTTAATAATTATTTAAGATAAATAAGTATTTGTAAATCAAAAGATGTCTAGTCATTACTTTTGTTGTATTTCATCTTGTGCTTTTCCCATCTTGTAGCTGAAGGACAGGAAAGGATTTTAGTTTTCCCTGACAGTGCATTTTTTCTTTGAGGACAATCAAATGGAAAAAAAATACCCAGGACAAAGTGCTGGATGTAATCCAGGGATCCAGGGAAATGTCTTCATTCAAGAAAGGATTTTAACTGTATTTTAACATGATCATCAGTGAGAAAGAAGTAGGTGAGTGTTTCCAGAATAAAAAATCAGCTTTGAACAATTTGCATGCTCACTCCTCAGACAGGAGGTCTGAGTTACCTGATGAATGAGGACAGTGAATATGCAGATCCAGAACAGCAGCCTCTTCAGTCCTTTCAGGAGGCTGGGTAAGAACAGACAAATCAAACAGAAGGAGGGGAAATCTCAGTGAGTATCTCACATCACTGGCACTTTGAAATACAGAGTGCCTGGAGCAAAGTGAAACCGGTAAATGAAAGGACAGGATGGCAAAACTGGAGTAAGAATTTTTCAGGGAAAACAAAGAAAGAGACATTTGAAAAAGTAATAAATGTTTCATTGCCTTAAATTTTGAAAGGGATTTAATCAATAATGGGAAAGGTACCAAAAATTTCTGTATCTCAGTATTGATTTTTATGCTATATTTATCCTTTGCAAGGCACAAGCAGGTCAGTACCTGAATCTGATAGAATCAGATAGAAGAGCCCTGAAAACCTGAGGACTTTTATCACCCTCAAAAGCTGCATATTTGTCACTCAAGATCACAGCGAGCATTTATTTTTGGAAAACCATTAGTTCCCCCTTGTATGAAAGGGAGAAGCTGTCAGACAACAAGCCTGATGTTTCTGCTGCTGTCTGTGAGGGTTCATGCATCATCCTTTAGGTCTGAAAAGAAGATTATTTTTCTAGCCTAACAAATAATTTATTAATTTACTTTGGCTTTTCAGTTAATCATTACCCAGCATTGCACCATTAGCAGATTTGTGACCCTCTTTATTACAATTTTATGTAAAACCCATGGCACCCACATGTTGGACTTTGCATAAATAAACTCTGGACTAACCAGAGGTTCTGTAAAAGAAAACAAATTCTGTCCATATGGCAAAAAATTTCCCCCTCCCCTGAGGAAGCTTGACAAGCTCTGCATTTGTGTGAGGGTTTCCAGGGCTTGGACTGTTCACTCCTGGGTTTCCCACATGGATCCTCCTGCCAGAGGACAATGTGCAGCCCTGCTGCAGCAGCAGCAGCCAAAATGCCCGTTGTGCAATGTTTATTTTACAACTTCTCTATATGAGCTTGCCTGCCAGCCTTCTGTTTAATTACAGTTCAAACTTAAATGCTTAAAAAAACCCAAACAACTCTATCCCTTTTTCAGTATCTCATTTCAGTGCCCTCTCTGCTTCATGAGTATTTTTACTTTTCCTCAGCCCTTTTTTTTCCTTCCATTGCTTCATGAGGAAGGCAATATTAACTTTGAATATTAAAGACACAGTAAGACATAAAGAACAAGGAAATCTCCAGGTTAAGCCTTCCATCTCGTTATGCTTTACAACTTCTTTATTTTTTTTACTCTAATAGCTTACCAAGGTCATGATAAACTGCTCCAGATAACCCTTTTCCCTCAACGGAGATCAAATGATTGTGTTGGAGTGCAAACTAGGAATTGTTTAGGGAGTGATAAATTAACACCATGTCAGCTCATAATAAATTTCCCAGAGAAGCTGGCTGTAAATGAGATTAAGGGGAATGAGCTGTGAAGGGCTGAGCAGCTCAGCAGTGGGTCAGCCCCCAACTCTGCTTGGCTGCACCTGCTGAGGCACCAGCGAACAGCCACACCTGGATCCTGGCAATAAAGCACGACTAAACTGGCTTCATTCATTCTGCGTTATTTTGGGGAGCTGTGAAGGTCAGAAAAAAGAATATAAATAAAACCCCCGTGCTGCAGAACCCCTCCCCCCATTTGTTCTTCTTTTTTGCAGGTAAAAGATGATCGGGATGTTAAAAATAGCATGGTGTCTGTAATTTATTCAGTTGTTTTTACTTCAGGTTTAGGTGCCCCAGTTAATAGATGTGGTATTCCGGCTTTCTTTGAACAAAACAGTTTCAAACCTTCCCTGCAGATAGGGATTTTTTGACAAGGGCTTTTTGCTGAGTGTCTGCTTTAATCATTCTGTGAGCTGCAGTAAAAGAGAGTTACAGTGAACCTGAAACTCAACTCCAGCTTCTTTTATATTCTTCCAGCGTCTAATGTCTGCAATTTACATAGAATCTGCTCTGAAGTTTTTTTTCTCTTTGTGAAAAAAATGTTTCTTTTGCTCTTTTAATCAGACAATTGCTGCAGCTTGTATTATTGACAGGTTTTGCTAGACAAAGTGGGGAAAATTTAAGTTGTAAGGTTTCATTTCTTCTCAGTTTTGAAGGATGTGATTATTTCTGTTGATATTTTCTCTAAAGATTATAGGTCTTGCGGTAGAGAGCTTTAAACAGTAATTATTTCTGTCAGGATGAAAGGGGAATAAATGGATTTGTAGTTACTATTTACATTGATGATCTTCAGCCTTGCTCTGAATGTCATTATGTTTACAAAATAAAGTAACCTCTGCGTTTTGGCACCAAGTTTTGCTGCCCTTCTTCATGTACACGGTCCAAGCTGTCAAAACAAGTAACAAATAGAATGAGAAGGAAGCACTGAAATCTGTAGAAGACATGGACAAAAAAACTCTTTTACTTAATGAAAAGAGAACTAAGCATATGAACCAAAGAGACTTTTCCCATTAATACCCTTCCCTGAATTTCCATTATTGCAAAGATGATTTAGTGCTGAAAATCAGAACTTGCATTAATAGTAGAGCTGATTTATTCCATGTTTTCCTGTTAAATAAAATTGGCTTCTATAAATAAATAGACCTGCGTGTTCCAGGCTAATACCTCTTTGTGTTGTAATCTCTGTAAATGCTGTAGTTCAGATATTCCAGGAATGCACATGGAACACTGACTGCTGGACACTGTGCTCATGCATTCCCATAAATATTCCTGTAAAGCATGTCAGGAGTTGTCTCACATCCAAATCAGCACCAGGCAGCTCTCAGTAAATGTTTTGCTTGTGTTCTGAGTTGTTTCAGGCCGAATTACATGAATATCCTAAATTCAGATCTTTTCAGATAACATAAAATAAAATACTATTAAAACCTGTGAGATTCTTGTTTTATTTACCCCAAGGCTCTGATTTGGG
Organism: Alaudala cheleensis; assembly: GCA_013398995.1. Taxonomy (NCBI): domain Eukaryota; kingdom Metazoa; phylum Chordata; class Aves; order Passeriformes; family Alaudidae; genus Alaudala; species Alaudala cheleensis. The sequence continues at coordinate 437,961 of VWYE01026229.1, forward strand.
GCAGTAATATGGAGGGCATACCTGTGACAAACTAGATTCTTGCATAAATTTTGGAGGGAAGCAGATTTTTTTATTTCCCTTTGTAGCTTGGTTTTGAAACCTTCTCCTTGTACCTTACCTGAGGAATTTTAATGGAATCGATTTTGTTCAGGAGGCTCTGTTTCAGTGTGAAAAATGCCATTGCAGGCTTGGTACTGAAGACATGGTTTCTTGTAAGCATAAACTCATGCACTAATAAAGTAATAGTTCAATTGGGGCTGCTCTACACAGGCTCAGTCCCAGCAATTTCACAGCTGTTTTTGGCTGAGTTGATGCATATCCAGTGTGGGGGATAACTCAATTTGAATGGACTGAAGGCAAACATCTTTTACCTTACTCTTCTGTATTTATTAAGATTTTCCATTTACCTATTTTAATTCAATGAAAAATGGTAATGACCAGCTAGGCATAATATATCTGTCCTCAGAGGGGTCATGTTTTCTTTTACTTCAGTAATTAATAATGGTAATTTGTTTGTTTCTAGGTTTGATGTAGCAAAGGATGTTTTCCTTTATTTTCAAGGCTTGTATTATGTATACTGAACCTTTTCTTTAACCAGTTAACATATGTAGATCATAAGGAACTGGACTTGGATGACCCTTGTGGGTCCCTTCCAACCCAGGATATTGTATGATTCTGTAATTCTATAAGGTAATTAGTTCACATTATATTGGTGTTGGTTAAAGTGGATTTTTCTCTACCACCTGGAAGTTGATATAGGTGTTTTTAACCATGAACTATGACTTGTTCACAACGATTTCCTTCAGCAGCTGTCTGACAGCTTGTACTGAGATGAAGGTTGTGCAGTGTTAATTTTGCTGTACAGGACTGATGAGGAGAGCAGTGATGGTGTTTTCTGGCCAGGTGCCCAATGTCACAACTGGGGCTGTGACAGGTCTGGGTTCAGCTCATGGTGTGTGACACTGGGCCAGTGCAGTGCTGGTTCCTGTGGCTCATCCCCTCCAGCGGAGCAGGAGCAACACCCTGCTGCTGGCAGAGGATAGTGTGGGGATGATTTGGCTGCAGTGCTGTCCTCTCGAAGGTCAGCTGCTGAACTGCTCAAAAATAGCTCCCTTCCCTTGTTTTGTTAGGAAAGGAACTATTGCATTATCCCAGCTCAGGATTAACGGAGTTGTTTGATGAGTGGTTGGGAGAGAGGGAAAGAAAAGTTTTCCAGGCATTCCTTTGGCTCATGGCTTAGCTCAGCTTTAACAAATGACACACAGCACGGCACTGACCTCCAGAGAAGGGTGCTGAGCATGTTTGTACTTGGTCATTTTACTGCATCTGCCAAAGGACTGGTGATATCAGCAGGTTTGCTCAGCACAGAGACGGTGGCATTGGATCCTCATGAAACTCAGTAAAACCGACCACTAAGCCCCCAGGAAAACAAGACATCAACCTGAGAGCCCCATACCTAAAGATACAATGCCTGTCTTTGAATCTAAATTTATTCCATACAATGACCTGATCAAGGTGCACTTCGTCATATTCCAGAAATTTCCTCTTGTAATGTGTGGTTTTGCAGGATTTAGAATGGAAAGTTTTGGCTGAGTGGCAGCCTTGGTGTTGCCATCTTCTTGGGTTGCAATGTGAGATGCAACCAAAAGTCTGTATTCTATTTGCCATCTGTTGAAACCAGTTGGGGAGGTGTTTTCTTTATCGCTTTTAAATCCGGGAGGGAGGGGGAGGTGTTAATGGCCCAGCCATTAAAACCAGGTGGGGCAGTGTTCTTTATCTCTTCCAGGACCCTTCCTCCCTCCAGGGAATATCTGCTGTTAATGGACCATTGAGGCTCAGTGCATGACTGATAAAATGACATCATCCCATTGTGAGATGCTCCACCCAGTGGTGTTTGTGTTCAGGAACACACACAATCAGAGAGCTGATTATATGCAGGTGCTTTTATTGAAGCACAGGAAACCCGCGGTAAAACCCAAATCAGGCTTCAACACTGGATTCCAGATGAACATGTTTTATACTCTTCTGTTATATAACTATACATTAATTATTAAACCCATATTGTTCTATTGTATACGTTGATGAATGAATGAATTCCCAAAACCCCCCAAACACTGATTACATATTTCTCATTATTCTTATTATGGTCTAACAATCTTGTCATTTGATTATGCAGGTGCAGTTTTGCATGATCAGCTAAAGACAAGCCTGTGTGGGCCCCGTTCTCCTTCCCAGGCCCAACATTTCTTTCCACGCCCCTCTGAATCTATTCCCATTATTTTATCCCTAAGATACTAGAAATTAACCCTAATGCTATCACTGGGAGGAGCCAAGCATTCTCATCTGGGTAAAACCTGAGACTCAGAACACCAGGACAGCCTGTTTTCTACTGGATTCCCAGAGAAAGACTGGACCCATCTCATCACCACTGGTCCTTCAGAGGAAACCTACACCCTTCTACAGGATCATCTCTGCTCCAACAGAACCACATCTGTCACTCCAGGAGGACTTCATTGGACTGCTACAAAAACTCTGACCAACAGGGAGTCAGGTTGTATTCTGAATCTGTCAGTGTTTGCTTTTTTTTGTTTTGGTTGGGTTGTTTTGTACTACTACTTTTTTATTTTTGATATTCCTAGTAAAGAACTGTTATTCCTATTCCCATATCTTTGCCTGAAAGCCCCTTAATTTCAAAAATTATAATAATTTGGAGGGAGGGAGTTTACATTCTCCATTCTAAGGAAGGCTCTGTCTTTCTAAACTAAGACAGTAAGCAAATATTGGTAGCTGCCTTAGCAGTGGCTGGGTGTGGCTCACAGATTAATGCCCACTGCAGGCTCAGATGCTGAGAACACAAACACTACTCACACTGTAAGCACCAGAAGTCAATTCTCAGAAGGCAAAATGTTGGTTTCTCTGCAGTTAGAGCTGAACAAGAAGTTAAGAAAGCACTTGATGTATCCTCCTTTACCTGACTTCTAGACTATTAGACAAATATCACAATAGTCAGGTTTCTGTAGGTACTCACACCACCTTTACCAATTTTCCCAGGTCTTTCTATCTTATTTGGATGTAGGTTCAAGTGTTTGGACACAAGTAGAAGTGCTGATTTGTTTTAGACGCCTTCAGAAGCCAGGGGATGCTGCAGAGAAGATTGCATGAGTTCATCCCTGGGGCTTCAATTCCCTTAAATTACTTTGTCCAGGTAAATCTCTGGACTCTTGCAAGCCCTTTTCAGTTCAAGAAATCCTTTACTGATAGTTACTTAGGTCCTGCAGCTCAGTGTGGACACTGGCATGTCAGTGGAAATGGTCCAAAACTGCACTAGGGGAGATTTAGACTGGGTATTAGGAAGCATTTCTTTACTGAAAGGGTGGTCAAAACCTGGACCGGGGCTGTCAGTGTTTCACAGGAGTTTGGACAATGCCCAAAACAATGTGCTTTAACGTGGTCAGCTCTGAGGTGGTCAGTTCAGGGTATGCAAGTGAACAGCCCCTCTGGGACCAGCTCCAAGCTACCAGAAAACTGGATTATTTCATACTTGTGTACACACATCTACATTCCCAAACATCCTGCTAGCAGGGCTAGCTAGGTAAAGATCAGGTTAAATTATCTTTATCTTTGTATCAGATGAAAAGAAAACCAAAACAGATATGAGTACCCATCTTGTGGTTCATGTCATGGATACTCCCTTTGTAAGGAACTTTTTTTGTTAATTCAGTGATTCACATGCAGTGGAACAACACCACAGCAATTGCAAAACTCAGCATATTGGAAAGTGAGAAACAAAAGAAAAAAATTACCTTGGAGAGGCCCATGCATCAAACCAATGTAAACTGAGATGAATTAATATTGGTTTTGCTTTCAAAATATGTCAGGGATAATAAAACTGGTGGATGCAGAGCAGGTTTTAACAGCCCCCATGCCCACAGAGCTGGAGATCTTGCCTCCTACTCCTCCCATTTCTCCTCCTGTGAGGCACAGGCATTGTTTCAGTGCTCATGTAATTCTGTTGTTCTTTTTAAGGTATATCTGAAATCTTAGGAAAGGGTTTTGGGATTAATCTGTCAGAAATCCTGAACTACTGCAGTGTGGGAATAAATGTGGCCTGAAGACTAAGAAATTTGTCTTGAAGGAATATTTGATTTTACCAGCATCTTCTGCTGTCAAAGCTGATGAGCAAAACCAAGTGATATAGATTTAGAGCTACTAGTGCACCTTTCAGAATTAGTGCAGCACATCTGGCAGTTTTACCTTAAAAAAATAAAAAAATAAGGAAGAAGAGAAGAAAAAAAACAATAAGGTTTTCAGTGAAGGTGTGATATTTAGAGCCTTAATCCAGATTATATCTCTCCCAACAGCACATGAAGGGGCTTAATCTGCTGCAGGGTTTTAATTGCTGATATTTGAAATGGTGACAAACTGAACATACTGTTTGGTAGAATGTTTATGTTGGTGCATTCCTGAGCATCGTCCCTGAGCTGATGCACTGCATTGCACTGTGCACCCCCTTGAGTAGGAAAGAAAAGAGGAAATCAGAGAGAAAATTAGGATGTTTAATTGCTATTTCTTTATTACAAAATAATATGGAAAGTATAACCTGTATTTTATCTGACCCTTTTTCATGGCTTTTGGGAAGAGGGCAATAAGGGCACCATTGCCACAGAGACAATAATGGCAAACTTGGTGATAAGTGCCCATAGCGCTTTTGTAGATGACACCAAGGTGAGTGATGCAGGTGACACACCTGAAGGATGGGAGGGCATCCAGAGGGACCTGGACAAGCTTGTGAAGTGGGACCATGGGAATCTCATGCAGTTTAACAACACCAAGTGCTGGTGCTGCACCTGGCCTGGGCAGTCCCAGGCAGCACAGACTGGGAGGAGAGCTCACTGAGGGCAGCACTGCAGAGAAGGACTTGGGGGTGCTGCTGGATGAGAGGCTGGCCTTGAGCTGGCCATGGGCACTTGTAACCCAGAAAATAAGCATCGAAGAGGAGTGTTCAGCAGTTGCAGGGAACCAATTGTCTCCCTCTACTCCACTTTCATAAACCCTACCTGGAAAGATAACCACTACCAGCAGAACTCAATGCATTGAACACATATTTAACATAAATAAGTACACCAAGGTACCAACACATCTTTCTCTTGATGTTCCTCACTATGACCTTACTCTTCTCATTCCTGAATACTGAATATTATAAATAAAAATAGCAACTGACTGTAGTTCTTCACATATTCTGTCACTAAACTCTTAAATCTGCACAGCTTCAAAAGGAGTAGTTCGGATTGGCTGCCCCAAAATCAGAGACAGAGAAGCAGATGCTCTGAGAAGTGACCATGAGAGGAGCCCATGTTTGAGGGTGCTGGGATTTCTGAACCCTAATTGCACAGCACAAGTGTCAACCTCTTCCTGTGAGAAAGTGGCATGACCCTGTATCACACACATCTAGGTCATACACGTGTGTCTGACCTGCAGGAGCCTGGAGAGGCCTTTGCCTGCAAACTGGCAAAGGCAGCTGGAAAAATGTGATAGCTGAACATGACCTTTAAATGATCTGAACATCTGCAGAAGCTAGAAAAGCGCAGACAAAACAAAACTAATATCTGGGTAAGTTATTCCTCCTATGGAAGAGGTTCCCTCATTTTTCAAGGCAGAGAATTTCCTTCAGAACAGTTTATTTTCCAGAACAAATTTGATGCCAGTAGAATTTGTGAGCTGGAAAATGAGCAAAGTGGTTGTCTTTCACTTCCAGTTTCAAGGAACAGCTTTGAAAACTACTGGGAAACATTTACATGCTCTGCATTTATTGCTGCAATAAACTCACTTTCATTTTTAAAGCCAAGCATCACCACGTGGGAATTCCACACACTTGGTGGTTTTTATAGCTCATGAAAACATCTGTATTTCCCTCCTTGGTGTAGAGATGATTTGAGTCTCACCCAGAATACTTAAACAGTGTAGCCATATTTAGCTGTGTAACACCCTGCTGTTGCTGTGCTGCCATGGGTGTGATCCTCACACGGATCCTTCCCAGGTGGGAGCACACAAACATATCCAGTGAGGAAGCCTCAGCTCTGGGAAGTCTCTCAGGGAGCAGCCCAGCCTCTCCCTTTCCCTTGCTGCTGGCACCTCTGCTGGTGTGCACTTGGCTTCTCTTCCAAAGGCATTCTGGCCTCCTGGACTGTGGTGTGGTATCCACCCACCCTGATCTAGGGGTACAGCTTGGATCCCCATAATCTGATCTTCCACAGCCCCAGTAGTGTGGACATGCTGCCAATGCAATAGGATAATCCCAGTTCATTCCCAGTGAGGGAGAATGTATTTGAAGAGGGCACCAGGCCATGGGAGTCCTTAGAGATGGATGACCCAGGTGCCTGGAGTGAGTCACAGCATAACCATTGATCTGGGGAGATCAGAAAGACAGGCAGAGTGACCATGGCTTCTCACACCCATACATGGAGAACACAGCTGGATTTGGAACAGTCAACCTCTCATAAGAGAGAGCCAAATTCCTACTAAGAATTTATTAAAAATAAAGACACCATAAAAAATCAGAAATGCTAGGGCTTTGCACCTCAGCCTCACTGGAGGGGAAAAATCAAAAATTAGGAATTAACTAGCACCATGCAAGAAGGCACATTGATACAGTTAACTCATTCTTTTCTAGTATAAAATTCAGGGAGAACTTGAAGTTTTACACAGACAGTGGCCCTTGCACTGGGATATGAATTGCACCAGCTGCCATTCCAGATGACCATCTCAGTTTCAATAATGGTTATTTTTCATGACATATCCTGCCCGCACACAGCTGTTCAACACTCAAGAGTTGACTTTAAATGTTCATAAAAAAAAAAAAAAAAATTTGTCACTTCTAAGAGTCTACTCCATTTACAGAAGTGCTGCTGGACAGAAGGTGATGCTCACCAGGTGAACATTTGCACCAAGAACTGTTGTTAATTTGGAAAAAGTTTGCTATTCATCAGATAACCTTGGCTAAGGAGCCATCAAATCCATGGGGAGCCTCCTTGGCCAAAGTAGGATATATTTCATCTTGGATTAGTAGTGAAAGGCGAGCAACTGGGAAAACATGACAGAACATTTGAAGGGCATGTGGTATCTTGTCTGCCAAGTTTAATAGTGCTGTAGTGGAAAATAAAAAGGATTTTACTATCACTCTCTTGAATCATGGACCTCAGTTTTAATCTTGTGATGCACAGACAGCTAGATGAATGTTGTGCATGCAAATCACTGATCATGTGATTAATTAAATAAAAAGTGAAGTCCAACTTACATATTTGAAAAACAAGATCTATTTCAAATATCTCACTTCAGTGTACTACACAAGGTATGTACATTTTGCTGGCAGCTGCTGTTTCACTGGAGGCAACAATTCTTACTACCAGCATTGGCTTGACTTTCTTAAAAGGGCACCAGGACAAAGCAGCCAGTCTGATTCTCAGGTTCATTGAAAAGAACACAAAAGCCTGCAGTAAGTTTCAAAATGACATGTGCTTTTATTTAATATTTGCTTTACTGATTCCTAGAGTATTCATCTAGTTCTGTGTGATACAACACTGACCTGAGGTACCAGTGTTGAGAGGAAAAGTGTGAACATGCACACAACTCGTTAGCTACTCAGCTTTGAAATTTTCAGAGGTTGAAGGGTGATCATCAGGGACAGCTTCATGGTCATACAACATTATTGAAAAAAAAAAAAAAAAAAAAGGTAAAAAGGATGTCTCTTTGGCTTACGAACAATTAGTTTTGAGACAAATGGAGGTTGGGGGAAATGTAAAATCAGTTACCTGGAACAGCAACCAAGCCATGAGGCTTCAGGATCTGTGGTGATGAAAGTCACCCAAGGCTCTCCACCACCACAGCTCTCACCATGAAGCAAAGCAAGGGATATACAGAAACTTAATTCAAGGGAAGGATTCAGAAGCTTTCATAAAGCTCAAGTCCTTCTCTGCAAAGTTTTCTCAGACCCTGCTTACTCCCATCATCCACCTCCACGTGTATCTGACTGGGGGTCACACTCACACAGGGTATTGCCAAAAGCAACTGCTGCCTTGCAAAATCATTAGATTTAATGAAATGGTTCAAAAGGAGAGAGTAGTTATTTCAGGTGAAATGAAATGTAATCCCCCAAGCCTAAAATGCAAGACTGGTTTGAGATACTTCAGAACAATCCAGCAGAGAGCCACTGAGAGTTGGGGATGAATATTTGAGCTGTGACTATTCTGTCACTGCAACCAAAGCAGGAATTTGGCACCAACTGCACAACACAGTTGGGCTGTACCAGTCTCAAATCAGAATATCACATTCAAAGCTATCAGAAAATATCACCTTCCTTGCCTAGCAGCAATAAAGATATAATCCTGTAGTATTCCATATTTTCCCTAAACTTCTTTTCCTAGAACTCTTCCAAAAAAATAAGAAGCCTTTAGTCAAAAGCAAAGCAACACCTGCATTGCACATCTTTTATTCCCAGGCTTTGTGGTTTAGTTTTTAATTCAGTAACAGCCATATTGACTTCATAAGCAAACCTGGCAAGAAAGATTTTGTTAACTTAAAGAAAGAAGAGACAACTTTTTTGTATCTTCAAAACGGAGCTTGCAAAAGCATCAAATACGTACAAGGTTATAAATCTCACCTGTCTGGAAATTACCTGCAGAATTGTGTGGGGGGTTTGTTTGTTTTTGCTTTTTCTTTTTTTTTAACTCAATACATTACTGTTTTTTAGAGAAGCAGTATTTTCTGAAGCAGAGTGGTGCCCCCGAAAGAGGCTTTTACAGCTCTGGCCTGGCTTTACTGTCAAACTAGAACATGTCACAATCACAGATCTTTTAGCTAAATATTGTTATAACAAAGTCCCTTCTTTAACAACTTCACAAGGGTTCCACAAAAACACAGGTGATCCATTGAGTGTCTAACTCTTTGAGTCCAGCTGTTCAGACAAAATCAGGTATCAATCACTTCCTTCCAAAAAGTGGATTTACAACCAGAGATGGTGCAATAAGGAACACACAGCACCTGCCCATCACAGCATGGACTGTGAAGCAGCAGCACTGAATTCCAGGAGTACTTAGCAGACCACAGGACAAACCATGTCTCAAAGAGCCACAGGTTTAACACATAGTTCACTGCTGCCAGAACAAAGTAGTTCTGAGGAACTGATCAACCAGTTTTATGCAATTCAGGCAGATCCTTCTCCTCATGACTTCAGGGAAACAACAAAAAATGGTGACCATTGTTAGACTTGTTTGGCTGTGTGTGGTCTCCATTAGCACAATACACTTGGCAGGTACCATAACTTTTTTATGGTTATTTACATCAGTTTCAACTGCAATGGTTTCTGAAGCAACAAAAATCAAATGCCTAATTACAATACAAACCTCTCCTGAAACTGTGGTAACTTAGCAGAAGGAATGCAAAATTGAATCCTTACCTGAGTTTCCTGACTGAAGTGCAGCAGGTTTGTCAGCAGGAAGGAGCTGAAGGTCCTTCAGTGTGTGAACAGAGATTGGCAGGCGCTCAGCTCTGGAGCTCCTGAGGTTCCAGCTGTGGGGAGCTGATGCCATCGAGATGGATAACACAGCCCTAGGATGTGCCTGCACTCAAATTTGTGCACCTCCACCTCTCCACCCTCTCCCAGTGCAGTGCCTTTCCAAGAGGTTACAGCAGCAGAGGGGTTTCTGTGATGCAGACACTGGGTACTGCTGAGAAGCTGGGAGCCAGCCCATCAGCCAGGCTACAGCCCAGAGGTGCTGCAGCAGGTAGAGTTCCTCCTTCAGCAACGACCTTCCCCCCAAAGGTAAGGGAGAAGTGCTAAGGCCAAGCTCACACTGAACAAAGTTTCCTATGTCCTGTTTCCACACCAGAAGCTGCACTGAATATTCATCATCTAAATGGGATTCCTGCTCATTCACATCCATAGGAACAGGATTTGGAACCCAGATCAATATTCAGCAAGTGTCTAATGATCACTGAAACAAAAACCCCAAAATCACTGAAACAAACTTGCTATAGCTACAGGCCCAAGTGGGAGACCAGAAATAATCAGGCTACGAAGGCCAAAAAAGCTAAAAATGTTTCCTACTACATACAAGAACAAATGCAGGATGTGATGTTTGCTTAGTTTTATTAATTTATTTTTGCAGGAATCTGCAACTTGGAGTATGCACTTTCTGGAGGTACCATGCATGCACAGCCTCTGAATGCTTTTATACAATTTCATCTCTTAGTAGTAAGTTCATTCACAGCATACACAAATCCAGAATGTAGACACCATATATACAGGATTAAACAAGATCGTGTCTTCTTTTTTTTAATGAAAAAATTTAACAGGGTTTCACACAGCAGGAAGTATGGATTAGATACACTGGTGCCACCATAAATAAATAAGTTTAAAGAACACAGGTTTTTTTAAAATTGGTTTCAAAGATACTGGAAATCCAGGATTATAATATTGCATTAACTCCACTGATTTCTGATTATTCCAGAAAAACATTTGCATTTATGGACATAAACAGCAATGAAAGGCCCAACTGAAGAAATGCAGCAAAACTCAGTCATGTCTGGGTTCATGTAAGATTGACATTTTGAAACAAAAACAAATGCAGCTGCACACAGAGACAGTACTGACTGTGAGATGTGATATCTGTGCATGTCTTCCTTCCTTGTGGGATTTGGAGTCACTGCAGTACAGAGCACATCAATTCTGTGGTACCAAATTGGCTGTGGAATTGTTTATGTCCAACCATCCACTTCTCATCAGGATAGTCAGGTTCACATTCTAGGGTACGCCACTGGATTTTAAAAGAACTATCCTCCTGATGACAAGCTTGTTTTTAGCATATTTAATATTCTCACATTCTTTTTTAAAACATTCTTTATTGGTTTTATTTTGTCCCCGTTTCAACTCAAGTATTTCTATTTCCATTTCAAGGGATTTTACAATCAATATTAAATGTAAAAGTATTTAGAAATTGAAAAAGTATTTAGAAATTGAAGTGAGAGATGTATAGCTGGGAGAGATAAAGTAACTGAGAGAAAAGTTGGGTTTAAAAAAAATGTGATTCAGTAGCATATCATAATCAGAAAGTACTGAGACCAGCTCTTTTAAGAATTATTACACCTTTTCACCACACCCCCCATTTTTCAAGGGAAACACACACATACCACAGACACACAGATACACAATTCAATCTGATCTAAGACTACATTTTACAAAGTACTTCCTTTTGCTTGACTTCCCACCCCTTTCCTCTTCACCCAAACAAGATTAATTACATCAAATTAAAAGTAGATCCAAAGTTCAGGATTTCTTTTGGTTTACTATGTTCTGAATAATTTTCCACAAGCCCCACTCTAAATAAACTTTTAGAACTACAGTAGTATCCTATAATTAAAGGGAATTCATCTTAATAGCACAGTAAATATAAAATAAGCTTTATAAAATTTCAGTGAACAGTGAGATCATTTTGAGTAACTGAATGTCCAAGTAAGTCAGTTACAAACTCTACCCTAGTAGCATGATTGAGGGAAAGCTCAGTCATTAAGGAAAATGAAAACACAAGTAGTGCATTAACTCAACACAACAGCATCAGCATCCCAGCATTCTCTCTCTCACACACACACACAAGTTTTATACAATACAGTGCATTTTGTATGCCAGTTGACATTAGGGTTTTATGTGCATTCAATAAATATTCCATAAACCAATCTTTTTGGTATAATCTACAATTCAGTTGGGGTTTGAATGGTATCACCTGCTGAAGGAAAACGGATCTTCCAATATTCAAAATACAGTTACATTCTAAAGAACTAGAAATATTCAAGCACCATGTCAAGTCTTTACTATTAACGTTTGAGGATGGGCATTTACAAGTAAGAGAATACAACAGAAGGGTGTGGTGGTTTTCTTTGTTTGTACAAGCAACAAATGAGAGTAATTGAAAACTGAGCAAAATCATTGGTACAAAGGACTGTTTAATTTAACGGCGCTCACTCACTCTTCCAATAAGTATCTTGCTGTGGTGGCAGCCTTCCTTCTCTTCCTCTGGTGAAGCTGGGACTAAGATTTGCAAGTCTCCATGTATGCTTATTGCAGTTCAGGGCATTTTTGGACTGAATGCACATTTGCACCTCCTCCTTTGAAAGTAGCATCTATTCTGTCTGAAAATGGCACAACTGTATTTTTGCATGACACCCCTACTCTCATTTGCTGTCACTTCAGTTGCCATCTTTTTGTAACTCCAGCAAAAACAAATGCTTCTAGAACTTCACCAGAAGTACAAAGGAACAGAAAATTGAAATAACGCAATGGCAAAGGCATCAGAATAGAAAAGCCATGAAGTTACTGGTATTGTTTGGAGTCATTCATTATACAGTTGATAACAGCAATGCTTCTGCTCATCTATCTTCTAGTTCTCAGTTTTGTCAAATTGTCCACTGACATGTACAAAATTAAATCCGCCTTTTAATGTCAGCTGACAGTAACTTTCTTACCCCTTCCACATGTGATGAGCTCCCCTCACAGCAGTGCAAATCACTTGGAAGGAAAACTACCTCTGATGCCTTTGACTTCATTTTGCTCATCAGTGGTGCACACTGATTGCTGGAGGTCTCTTAGCTTATTTAAAATTATCCTGAAGATTTAGTTAGTGCAAGAACATATTGAAAAATGCCAGATAAAATAGTGGTTCCTCATCTAAGATCAACAGTTTGATTCTTACTGCTGTCTTTATAAACTGGGGGGAGAGAAGACACCAGATTGAGCAATGCAGTCAAGATGAGTTTATCTCCACCCACCCCTTGCAAATGCTGCTTTATTTTAAATAAGGATTCAGACATATGATTGTTCTACCACAGCTTAGCATGTTATCACACATCAAGAGAACTGTGGTAATTGACAATATGGATGTGGCTGCCATGAGCTAAGAACAGCTTAAAAATGAAGTAGTTTCAAACTCTCATGGTAAAGTTAATAGCAAATTTTGCTTTATCAAGTCAATTACCATAATTCAGCTGAAGTGCTTGGCTGCATCTCTGAATTGTGATGAAGTTATACCATAAAAACTCAAATGCACTGTACCCAGCCTCTGACCAATACACAGAACACCCTACTCAGTCACACAGTTGTGTCACAGAATCATTCAGCTGCCCAAACCCAAGTTGGATCTCAAAGTATCGAGTGCTTTATTCCTGCAGCCTGGAGCATTTAGAAGATTGAACATCACCTTTAGAATATAGTGTATCATAGCCAGATAAGTACCAGTAGGATTTTCAATTGCAAGTCTTGTGTTCTTTAACCTATGACAAATATTTCCTGACCAAAATAGAAAGAATGCAGTGTGTAATTTTTCAGGATCTGGCATCTGCTATTTTGTACAGGCTGGTTCATTAATAATGTGCAAACAAACTTTTACTGAAGAGCTGATTAATTATCTTTCAGCTAATTTTGATCTGGGGCACAAAGTACCTTCTGTGCTGTAAACACCATGAATTCTTCACAAATTGGAAGCTGAAAAGGCCTAAGGAACTGGGTAAAAACTCTTCTCAAACACAACCATGGCTGAGCCCAAGTCTTCCAAAGAGAATTTGGAGTAGAGCCTGTGTTTGGCATATGTCACAGTGCTGCTGCACATCACAGGCTCAGAAGGTTGGACAGAAAAGCATCCTTTGAGCTTGGAAACACGGCGGCCCAATGAAAGCATGCAGCAGGGTTTTCATCCGCAGCGCGGTACAATTCATTCTCAGTTTATTACCAGTGTTGACACAGCCAGGTGAGCACTGTACAAGCAAATTGTAAAAAATTACCTCTGATTACACTCTCTGCAACACTCACACAGTTCCTCATTTAGTCACCTCAGGTCACTATTTCAAACAGCAATTTTTTGTAGACATAAGTTACCCTGAAAAAAAGCAGCAATTACAAATACCCTTCTCCTTGTTTATTTTATACATTGCAAAATTTATCATTGCATTTACCTGTCCTCTTTTTCAGTAGCTTACAATCTAGAAGCACAGGGAGCCTTTGTTTTCCAGCTAGCTGTGGCCAGTTTAAGTCAGCTCTGGCTCTTCAGTTTTTCTGGTTAAGTGTAACACTTCACACCATTACTAAGAGTCCTAGAATTCTCTTTTAAAAACAGTAGTTTCGGGTTGTTTTTTTTTTTTAGAGCCACTAAGCAGTAACTATAACCACAGGAATAAACACCAGCAGTTATTTGCTCTCCTGCATACATTCTTCTCAAAATTAATCCTTTTACATTTTCAGGTTTTGTTTTCTGCTTTGCTCACTGCAATGGGAAGGAATTTAACCCTTTATTTATTTATTGTCTAGTGCAGCAGAAGCAGAAACATCCTAACACATTACTCCCACCCCTTGCAATATGAAGATTGTTGACTGGCAAAGGCCGGGCAGATGGACTGAAAGGTTCCCCATGTTTCCTTCTCTTACAGCTGTTGGCTTGAGAGCCTGTGTTCAACCCAGTGCAGCCCCCTCCTGAATTTCAGGTGTATCGTGGCATTTCACACTGTTCACAGCGATTCAGGGCTGGGTGATTGAGAAAGGTGCAGCTACCACAATTCCATGGGGCCCCTTCAAAGTCTTCATCTCTTGGTTGAGTTCGTGGAGTCTGTTTGGAGCTGTTTTGATGCTCTAAAGAAAAGCCAAAAGAAAACATTTTATTTCAGAAGAGAAGGGTTAACAGTCAAGACCACACTACTGGAAGGTCACCTAATTAAACAGTCTATCTTTAAATGAATGTGGAAACCTTTTCCTAAAGCACTTCTAATTCAGTTTGTGAAATCTGAATATTGAAAGTATTTCACTTCTATAAAGAGTCACTTAACTGTAACACCTTCAAACCAAGAAGAGCACTCACCACTGTTAGGTCATTGATACTGCTAAAGGTTTAATTGCTTAAAACATTCAAGTTTGTTACTGGCACGGTAGCACCATCCTGTTAAGGTTTACACTCAGCAGTCTATTTCCAAATTTTAAACTACAATAACCCTGCTTTACCTGAAGGGGAAAACTACTTCTGACTTAGTTGCTTCAAACAGTCTGACAAAAGACATATTTCTCAAGCATTTATTCAGGCTGAAAAAGAATACAATCTGAAAATAAAATGGCAGGCCTATTTCAAAACAAGACAATTCTTTCTCATGCCTTTGAGGCAGGCATACATGTATGTGAAGCAGCATTTAAGTCTGTTTTCACTCATGAAACCACTATGCATGCAAATCACACATTAGGCCTTAACCCACAGAAGCACTCTTTTTTCCATGTCTCCTGACACCACCTCAACACCTCAGCTCACCTACCATAAGTAAGGAATACTCCCAGGATGTAGGAACACAACAGTTAGAAAATATTAATATTTGTTAACATTAACACATATCTAGAAGGTATGGCTGGGATAGCCAACTGCTAAACATCTGTGAACTTATGTCTAACAAAGGCCTGCAATTTGTAACTGTACACAAAGTCATCTGCAGTTGCTGCCCACCTGCTAAGAAATGCAGCACACCTCTGATGACAAACTTCGTGCAAATAGTACTTAAGCCTTTAGAGAAAAACAAATGGAATAAAAGTAACCTCTTTGTTAGATGCAAACAGTCTCCAGCCCAGAAGCTGCACAGTCACATCAGCAGTGCTTGACCTCAACAAATTCCTGCTAAGGCAGGAAGTGTGGGCACTCACTGCATGCCATTGACTGGCCAGATGGCAGCACAGAGCACACCCTTGTCTGCCCACACCCGTCTGTCTGCCCACGTTTTCTACAGCTCAATATTAAACAGTATTTATTATTTCAGAAAAAAAATTCATGTCTGAATGCAAAAATCCAAGCTCTGAATACAATACAGCAACCCAACAACTGATCTCTAATGAGCTGGCAGAAAAACCTGGAAGCTGGTTGTACAAATCCTTACAAGGCACCATCCTCCTAACTGCCAAACTTATTTCATGTGAGTTTTGCACATTATTTTGCTTTGAAATAATACATCAAATATGGTAGTGTAAGTAAGACAATGTCTTCAAGCACCACAAAGTTATCAACACCTTAATCAACCATGTGATCACTACAATTTAAGGTGACCCCAGGCAGCTGCCAGGACACCATGGCTCACCTGATGCTACAGCTTTCCTGGACACTACCACCTAAAGCAGGGAACTCCTCCCAGTATTATCTTTTCTTTGAGCCACAAGCAGCAGTTCTAGGCCTTCTCTCTCATTTAAATTTCAATACAGTAATAATTTTATTACATTAAGGGGTAAAATACTTGATTCAGAAGAGGGAGAAAATTGCCAACTATGAATTCGATATTCACCTACAGAAACCTTTGTGGAGTGTTATCAGCAACCAGAACTCATTTACAAACCTGGGAGTGGCAGGGAGACTGTTGGATTACTGATTCAGAAGAGCTAATTCTTTTCCACTAACAAGTGCAGTACATGCTAGTTACAGCAAGAGGAGACACAGTATTATAAATCTTATCACACATAACATTTTCAGGGAGAAGACTGCTGTTTTTTCCATATCAGAGCATAGGATCCCACACTGGCTATTTCAGCTCTTTTTTCTAATAGGGATTAACTATTTATAATCAAGGTGGTATTAACAGAACATTCATTTGCAACAATCTGCCTGAGAAACACAAGTTGTAGCCAGGATTACTGCACTTACAGAAAAATGTTCTGGTTTGAATTACAGGGAGAAAAGTTAAATAAGTAGAGCTGCTTCCTGTCACCACAGGGATTGTTTAAAGAAAACTCAATGCAGATTTGGTGATGATGCCTGTTTGCTGACCTACCTTTTTTATATGGCTTTGGTGGTACAACAGGACCAGGCTCTATGTTATCATAGAAGTTACATGCGGCTTTCGGATCAAAGTTTCCTGTCAGAAAAGAAAAGAAAGTGTAACTTGAAGGTTATTTAAATGTCTGTGCCAGTGATCTGAACATCCAAAGGCTTCTTATTTTATACATCATTTTATTATGACATTATATGTTAGCTTTTTCACAAGTTTTGTCACAGTTTTAGTTTTCTGTCAATCATAGTAATTTTCAGCAGAGCAATCCCATATTGAAAAATTAACTCCAGCTCAATATTGCTGTGAAAATGTGAAATGTATGTCTTCCTACAGGATACTTCCTTGATAAAAAACCTAATAATTTTGATTCTATTTAAGACAAGTTTCTGCTGCAAAAAAGACTTTGGAAAGCCCTAGTAAATTTCTGTTTGCCAGCCTCTTGGTTGCAACCCTGTTCAGTTCTGTATTATTTGGCCACAGCCTGTCAGCAAGAAGTAAAAATTTTAAGTAAAGGATCTTCACAAAGGAGTAATTTTTTTTTAATATGCTCTTGACAAAGTCATGTCACCATTTTCTTGCTAATGGAATTTAAGTTGGCCAACAGAAGTCTTAGCAAGACAAGTTTATTAGGCTGCAGCTGAAAAAACACCCACCTTTTA
Organism: Alaudala cheleensis; assembly: GCA_013398995.1. NCBI lineage: Eukaryota > Metazoa > Chordata > Aves > Passeriformes > Alaudidae > Alaudala > Alaudala cheleensis. The sequence continues at coordinate 455,444 of VWYE01026229.1, forward strand.
GGGGTAAGTTGTCATTGCTTATACAAATTAATATCTCCAAATATTCACATTTAAGCATATGCAATATTAGAACCACAGGATGATTTAGGTTGGAAAAGACCTCAAAGATCATTGAGTCCAACCACTACCCCAGCACTGCCAAATCAATCACTAACCCATGTCCCCAGGTGCTGCATCTACAGGTTCTTTAAATACCTCCAGGGATGGCAACTCAACCAGTTCCCCAGGCAGCATGTTCCAGTGCTTGGCAACTCTTGCCCTGAAGACATTTTCCCTAATATCCCTAATCTACACTTGCTCTGGTGCAACTTGAGGTTGTTTCCTCTCATCTGTCACTTGTTACCTGGGAGAAGAGACTCCACCTCACCACAGCCTCCTTTCATACTGTTGTAAAGAGCACTAAGGTCCCCCTGAGCCTCCTTTTCTCCAGGCCAAACACCCCCAGCTCCCTCAGCTGCTCCTCATCAGACCTGCGCTCCAGACCCTTCCCCAGCCCTGCTGCCCTTCTCTGGACTCACTCCAGCCCCTCAATGCCTTTCTTGCAGTGAGAAGCCCAAAACTGGACAGTTTGAGGTGTGGCCTCACCAGTGCAGAGTACAGGGGGACAATCCCTGCCCTGGTCCTGCTGCCACACTATTGCTGATCCAGGCCAGGTGCCATTGGCCTTCCTGGCCCCCTGGGCACACCTGGCTCATATTCAGCACCCCCAGCTCCTTTTCCCCCAGGCACCTCTCCAGCCACTCTTCCCCAGCCTGTAGCTCTGCCTGGGGTTGTTGTGACACAAGGGCAGGACCTGGCACTTGGTCTTGCGGAACCTCATAAAATTGACCTCGTCCCATTGATCCAACCTGTCCAGAGCCCTCTGCAGAGCCATCCTAACCTCCAGCACATTAACACCTGCAACCATATCCAAATCATGTTTTTTAAAACTTATTAATTCAATACCTCTAGATTGAAGGAGATCAACTTCTTTCAGTGTACAGTCAACATTTATCTGGAGTTGTCTGTTGAGGCTTCTCAATCTGGTCATTTCTTCAGGCTGGAAAGAAACATCCCAAAATAGTAACTGTGGGAAAGTCAGCATCTTATTTGAAATAGAAATAACATTGCTATATCTTTGTTAACAGCTTTATTAAAAACTGAGTATAGATAAGGCACTGAAAGAAGCCCAACTGTCTGACCCATTGCCCCTAACTCATTCGCCCTCAAAAAACATTCTTCTACTGGCACATGAGGAGGAAAACAGACAAGCTACTTAACATTTGTTAGTAAGATGAGTTAGCTGAGTTCAAGTTTATAAAACCACACATTACTGAATTCTGTATAAATGCATGATCTGCTACATGACTGCATCAAGATAATCAAAAATAGAATACAAACTGCAGCCCACATTAACTATTACTTGATTATAACTGAATGAGGTCAAAAGCTTATTCATTTGCATCAAGGAGCTCCAAGAAGCCAAACCTTCTAGCCCAGTATATTTAAGTCATTCAATGATAAAAGATTGTAATTATTCTTAACAGCATAATCAGTTATTTAAGTGCATATATTTGCATCTCATTAAGAAACCCTAAGCTACTGGAATGCAAAGCTTTCTTAATGCTAGTAGCATCAATCACTAACACGTTTTATCCCAGGATGCATTCCAGCATCACAGTCACAAAATCACAGAATATTCGAGGTCGCAAGGAACCTCTGGAGGTCACCTGGTCCAACTGCTCTGCCCAGCCTCCAACCAGACTTTGTGCCATTGCCACTCTTGCCCTGGCTGTTTGTCCAGCTTTCAATGAACCTAAGTGCTCATCCAGTCCATGCTTCATCAGCTTCTCTAAGAGGATCTTACAGGAGACAATGCTGAAAGGCTTGCCAAAATCTAGACAGACCATAACCGCTGTCTGGGTTACCAGGAGGTTATCTTACATCCTAGAAGCTTATCATTTTGATCAAGTTTGGCCTCCCCTTGGTCCATCTATGTGACTACTGCTGATCACCTTCTTGTCCTTCATGTGCCTGGAAATGGTCAGCAGCATTAGCTGCTCAATCATTTTCCCAAGGATCAAGGTGAGGCTGACAGCCTGTAGTTCCCTGGGTCCTCTCCTTCTTGAAGACAGCAGTGATATTTGCTCTCCTCTAGTCTTTGGGAACTTTCCCAAACACCATTAATCAACCAAAGATTAACTGGAATGGCCTTGCAATGACACCTGCCAGCTCCCTCAGCACACATAGGTGCATCTCATCCAGGATTATGACCTCGTGTATGCCTGCTTTGCCTAAGCACTCCCTGACCTGATTCTCTTTCACTGAGGGAGTCCCTTCCTTGTTTCACACTTTTCCCAGGGTCTCTGGGACCTGCCATTCCTGAAGGACTGTAAAGACTGAACCAAGAAATTATTTCAGTATCTCAAGCCTTTCCTATGCCCTACATAACCATGTCCCCCAGCCTACTGAGCCCACATTTTCACTGGTCTTCCTGCTATCAGCTAAGCAGTAACAGAAGCCTTTCTTTGAAATCCTGTGCCAGAGTCACCTCCAGTTGTTCTCTGGCTTTCCTAACCTCATCCTGGCACACTCAGTGCCTCTGTACTTCTCGCAAACGTACATCTTTGTCAAATGCTGCCCTGAAACAGGTGGGACATAGAACAGCCATAGTAGCTAAGCAGGCAACAGCCCTTCTGTGCCTTGCAGCCTACACCTGTGTGCAATGTTTGTGTCAGCACAGCCAGTAGGTCTGAGCTGATTTGCTTAACAACTGCACACAGGGGAAGCTATTTTTCAGCCAGATGAATTCTCTTATCAGAGCCACACACATGTTTGGGCTGGAGTCACTTGCAGGTGGAAGTCACACAGATAAGAAGAATGAACATGGAAGACAGGAGAGTTCCAAATATTTCAGGCAACACTGCCACTGAAAAGTTATTTGGCACATCCTGCACATACCAAAGGAGAAATACTGTCCATGAGAAGCAACTACTCAAATAATAAAACAGCTTTTTAAAAACAAAAGTTAAACCTTCCTACATGAACACCAAGCTCTATATGGCTGAGGCTTATTGAACAGACTTGGACATACTTTTATTGCTTGCTAGGAAACCAAGTATGTTCAGTTCTGTGGTCCACAAAAGCACATGCATACAACTTTCTGAAGTTTTGTTGGGAACACAAAGAAAACTGGACACATATCCATTGCATAAAGTACAAGGATTAGCTTATGACAAGTCAAGTACTTAAAGTGTCTCCAAAGACTGAAGATTTTATACTCAGAAGTATTTTTTGGACAGTACTTTAGTTTCATCAGAACACAAAAAAGAGATGTGTATGTTGAATGAAAATACTAACAAATTGCTTACTGTTGGAATTGCAGTTGTACAGCTGACTCTTCGAAGCCGCCTCTGCATCAGATCATGCTCCATACCATTGACTTCAGTCTTCAGGCGTTCAAGCTCTTCTTTCTCAAGCTTCAGCTCCTTTGCTAACCTCTCCATCCTTGCTCGTTGATGTAATAGCAAGGCTGATGTTTTACACAGAAGAAATAGTTACTAGCACATAAAAACCTGGAACACCAAATTCTTAACTTATGCGTAAGATTCATGAGTGACCTTTCTGGAAAAAAAAAAGGTGACCGTAGACATGCAGCCAAATATCAGTGTGAAGATGCTTTCATGCCAAATGAACTACAATTTAGAACAAAGTTCTTCCAGGATAAAAACACATTTTATACAGTAACTTGAAGTTCTTATTACCATTTTGGTCAAAGCTTCTTTTTTTGCATTTGGTCTTTCTCGTCTCAAAAATACAAAGGCACCTGTACAAGGAGACAGCTTCTCAGGATGAAACAGCAACCTAGTTATACTAATACCCTACTGACAAGAAAAAAAAATACCAAAGGTAAGATCAGAAAGTAACACACACTTCATACCTGCTGCTCAACAGCAGCTGACACACCAGCCTCGAGACATTAGCCAAATGTCAGTCCCAAATTGTTTTTTTTCACTGCTATTACAAACTGTGGTGTAACTTTTAAGAAGTCTTAGCTTTTCAGGGAATATTGCAATCCTCAATACTGTAAGCTCCCCAGGGTTCAGATGTAAAACTATAGAGATTCAACAAAATAAACTAGAGAATCCAGAAAATAAAAAGCTGAGTCAGCTCAGGTGGTTCAGACTCATTTTACGATAGATTTCTCGCTCTGCTGTTAAGTCCCTCCCTCAGTTTCATCATAGTATTGAAATTTATGACTCTCAGTCACAGGCTGATGTTGGGCTCCCAGAGAACCAAAGAAAAGAATTTTGACTAGCTAGAAGAAAATATTCAGTTTCCTAAAGAAGAGCATTTCTCAGTATTTCATCAAGATGCAAAGCTTGCCAAGTCAGTGTGACACATAATCCTTTCTGATCAGGCTGGTTTTACCTGACTGAAGTCTGCTAGGACAGAGGAAAGTAAGACATTTGATGTGGGTATTCAGACAAACATGCTGTTTGTGTAACAATGTTCCAGCAAACTGTTCAAAGTAAGCACACTGTAGAACCTGCAAAATGCTACTTCATGAAAAGCCCCAACCAGAACTCGCCCTTTTCTTCACCCCATCCCAAGAAAGGCAAAGGCAAAGCACATAATAGCCAAGAATATTAACATATGAGCTAAAAAGAATCAGAAAAATAAGTAACAACATGACAACTTACTGCAAAAGCAGACAACCTGCCCAACCTCACAGAAGCAGATATCAGCATTTCACACAAAAATGTAGCACTGTAATTTGGATTTTGTGTGGATTCACCAATTCATGGCCAAAGAATAAACACCAAAAAGCCTAATCAAGAATAACATCAGGTGTTTTTACACTACAGCCACGAGAATTATTGAACAGAACTGTTCTCTACTTTTTGAAGTAGCGTAAGTCATGCAAGCAGAATTAAGAAAAAAAGTACAGATACCAAACTGAATGATTTTCCACTATTGTTACCAAACCCTGTCTCTGTGTGATTTTCCTTCAACTTAATGCAGTGTGACTACATTTCAGAGCTTCACATTATACTCTAGTACAACTCATCAAATATGACTCATATTACAAAGAAGTAAAGTACAGACACCAGAAAGAATTTCTGGTAACACTTTTTACAATGGCTCACATTCCAGGGAAAATCAAACAAACTTGTTCCCTAAATCAAGCTGTTAAATATACTCTTTTCTAGGACTCCTTTGTGGTAGTAAAGAATAAAATGTTTATTCTTCTACCGATTTATTTCTGTCAAGTAAAAAAAAGCTCTGGCAGGTATTGCCACAAATGCAAAAACTCCAAAAAGCATATACTAATTAGTTTTATTTGGTTTGCTTTTCAGAGACACAAATCTAGTGGAACGCACAAAGGCAAAACCAGGTTTTACATTTCAGAACATGTTTTTCACAGCTATGTGAAGCTACTTGTATTTTTCTCACATAAATAACAACATTTACAGTAGCTGTAATAGTAACACCACTAAAAAAGCACAAGGCCTCAGTTACAGACCTACTGGTATTCATTTTTACTAAAGAATTGGATCTACAGAATTTCAAATTGGGTCTACAAAACAGCTTTGCTGATGAGTTCGAAGAGCTCAAAAGGCAGTAAGTGAAATAAGAAATCAAGAACTACAAAGCAGCACTATAAGCTCTCACTTCAGCTCTCTGAAGAAAAAAAAAAGGCTAAAAGGAACAACAGAAGAATAGACTCCTCTTTTAAAACACAAATCCAGAAAATACCTGTTGCAGGTTATCATTCTGTCATTACCCTAACGACTGGTTTAAATGCTTGCAGATTGATTCAATTGCTCAATTATTAAATGTTTTAAATCTATACAGCAGATGACTCCAAGAAAAGTAGTTTTCAGCTTAGGGTTTAATTCCACATTTTTTCCTTTACTGATTTTCCAAATTCTTCATTTATATATGTAATTAAAACTGTGTTCTGCTGCACAGGAATAAAACATACATCCTAAAATTTGTCTGCCAATCTCTTTTTCCTCTTTGAAAACTAAGTGGAAGAAGCAAACTTTTAATTTAAGTTCTTCACAATAATTGTTGTATTACCTTTAAAAAATATTTGACAAAGTTTTTTTAGCTGCATTATCTCTCCTCTTTCACTTAATATTCTGCAATCTAAACCAAATGCAGAAGCCAGTGCTTGAGGTGTTCTAAAACACTTGAATATGGAACAAATACAAAACATGATAAAAATCCACATGTAAAATTACGACCCAGTTCTTCAATGCAGAATGACAAAAGTGATGCACAGTATATGAACAAACTACTTGTTGTTGTTAATGGCAGTGTTTTAATAAAGTCCCCTAACATCAAAAGCACAGCAACATTAAGACCCTTAGAAATTCTTTATATATTAGACTGAAATTCTGTACAGGTTCAAAAATTCTCATTAAGAAGCAAAATCAAGCTGAAAATGCATTTTCCACCACCACAATTTGCAGGGCGAAACATTTACCTTGAGTGTACGCATAGTCGTCTGATCCAGAACTAGAACTCCTCTGATACTTATGGCTTCCTTTTTCTCCTCCAGATCCTGGGATTACAGAAATAGGCTGAATAGGTTCTGGTGCTGCAGAACGCTCTTCTTGGTCCACTAAATTTAAAAGATTCTCAGTCGGTGCTCGACCTACTGTGATTTTAAAAATGGTTGGGTTTGGCTGAGATACCATTACCCGAGGAGACTGTGTTGGTGCACCTGCAGGCCCAGTTGGTTGAGTGTAGGTAATATACACTGGATTAACACTAAATGGAGGTTTGGGTTGTCCTGACATACCTCTGGATGGAGAGCTTGAAGGAGGAGTAGTGGCTGCATACAGCTGGTTTCGTTGAGATGGTTGATTACTTATTGGTGAAGGGCTTCTGTTCATTGCAGTCCCAGGTCTTTGAGGTGGCTCAACTGTAATTTCTATTTTATTCATGGAACCTTTGGATAAACTAGGTCCAGCAAAAGGAGGAAGGTAAGATACAGAGTGACCACCTTGCTTTTGAAAAGTCTGGGATGCTTGCTGATATGGATGGGGTGGGACAGTGGATGGGCTAGGAGGCATAAAAACATGTGAACTCTGGTGACTCAACTGAGGAGGCTGAACTTGGTGTTGAGGAGAGCCAAAGGGAGAGGGACATTGGGAGGCCGGTGGTGACCGAAAAGCCGACTGAGGGATCTGGGGCTGTTTTGGAGAATACTGAGAAGGTTGGTAGTTCTGTTGATGTGGATATACAGGTAGAGGACGAGGAGTAAAATGTGGAACTGGGCCCTGTGGCGATGAATGCCACTGCGTATTCTGAGGAGTCTGTCGTCCTGAAGAACTTTGAGATGTTTGTCTAATATAAATAGAGCCAGGAGTCCCATAAAGATTGCTTGGAATCTGTGGAAGAATTTGTAGAGCTCTGGGTACACTCTGTCCAGAGGGGAGGTTTTGTGATACTGTAACAGTAATGGGATTTGTACTGTACCGAGGTATGTGCATATACGTGGGAGGGCCTTGCATAGCAGACGTGTTCATTCCTGGTTGTATGGAAGATGGCTGTGGAGGTGGCTGTGGAGGAGGAGTAGCTGCATTTCTATTCTGGTCATTCATGAAAAATGGATTGTAACTAGGAGAAGCTGCCACGACGGCGGGAGCAGAATGTGGTTCCTGGACTAAGCAGATGAGCTGTTTACCTGCCGTGCGCTGCGGGTCAATGTGCCCATCGCTTGAGCTGTGTACCAGTGTCCGGCCACCATTCAGCTGGGCTCCATCCCCCCCATGGTAGCTGGTATGAGGATGAATACCCAGATTAATGTGCAAAAGGCTGTTTCTGTTCATTCTGGTGTCATCAGGGCTGTGGTATTCCATGTACAGATACTTGCTGCTTTCCTGTGCAAGGGCTCGGCAACAGGCATCGAGGTTGTTGTTGTTCTAGGAGCAAGAACAGACACTGTTACTGTCACAGCACAGGACAGTCACCACTCCCTGTTCAACATCCAGCTGAGGCCACAGCCAGGCCTAGCCTGGACACAACCAGGGGTAACGTTTCATACACAGGTATTGTGAAATAAAGATGATACTTGCTACACGGTATGCAATTAATACACAGCTCACATTGCATCTGGCCACATGTTCTGGTAACACTAGTTACACTGTGACATATTAAACAAAAAGTCCAGTTTTAGGAAAACAATGGTTACAACTCTGCATGTTCTTCAAGGAATAAATCTGTACCATTAACTACTTCTAGTAACAACACAAATCAAATTAAACGAGATCAAAATTGCAAACTCTGGAAAAGCAAAACAAAAATGCAGATAACATTTCAATGTTTATCTGAGTGTTTCCACTTTCAGTTTACTGTTTACCTGACAATTTCTCTTCACCTGGAAATTTAAAAACCCAACATTTTAAACCAGCTTTTACTGGCAGAACAGTATTTAATACCTTAACAATGGAGTCAAAGCATTGCTTGAAGAAGTACTGGGGATTCCATAAAGAACATTATAATTCCAACCAAATTTAAACTGCCTTTAAGAATGTCAAGCTTAAGCATAAAAAAGGTTTATTCATACATCAGTGAGAAACCAAATAACCCTTTTACATGTTTGATTTGTTCTGTGGTGCTGGCAGTTGAAACTATACAGAAAATCAATTATGAATCAAATATAATGGGAATTCCTTTTCCCTTCTTGCCCTCTCCACTCATTTCAGCTTAATGTAGTCTGTTAAAAGAACAACACAAACGATGGCTTTTCCAAATGAGTAAAATCACTAGAAAGCATTCCAGATGGTGGACTTCTTTTTCTCCCCACTTTATCATGTAACAGCTGTGGCTCAGATTGTACTTTAATCTAAACAGCAGCTAAAGAAAACAAATTTCACTTTAAGTTCAACTAAATCTGGCCCTTAGTATCCTAGCTTTGTCAAACCTGTCCCAAGACTGGTACCTTCTGTGACAGAGAGCACCTCCTTCTACAGCAAGTGTGTACACATTTATATATTCACTTACACCCCTGCCTTGTAATACAATTTGCAACAGCCACTGGCTGAAAAGTCATGTTACATTTCTTTTCTCATGGATTAATCACTTCAGTATTAAGACTGACTAGGTAAGATGATTTTCCCAAAATTTCATGCGATTTCACTATCAGATGAACTCACATATTCTGTATCTTCTCATATGAAGAGTTACTACTAAACATGACAGAAGAGTCCAGCACCCAAACAGGAACAGCTCTCACTCTATGGATACTTCTCCCTGACAACCTCCCTTCATGCTAAGCTCTCCTTCTAGAAATCAGTGGTCACTGGGAATAGCCAGACATATCCCCAAAAATTTAAGGCCAGAATATGTGGGAGCCATATGTAACAACAACCAGCACCACAAGACAGCAGTCTCAAAGTGAACCACCACCATCTAAACAGAACTTCCTGAACAGAACAGAGCCTTCAACTTCCTTAGGTCACTTGGTCAGGGGGCAGGTAAAGAAAACATATACAGGACAGGCTCTGATCTGATTTTATCAGGGTGTGGAACACACTTGTCATTTCAAAGGACTCCCAATTTTTGACAGGTCTAAAACTCCAAACTGATTTAAATATAGAGCATTTATAACAAATGGTTATTGTAAACCAGCTCACACATCTTTGAGTATAAAGTGGGTTTGGAAACAAAATCTATACTTAAAAGCATAACAAGTACTTGCTGAGCCAAGTTAACTAGCTTTCCAGAATGCCATATTATAGATACAGAACACCATATGCTTCTGCAGCACTAGGGGTTCTTTAATTTTATCAGTTTAAAAAGGTCTATAACAGAGTTCATCAAAAGGATCATGTATTTAACAGTACAGAAGATATGCCTGCCAGGATAAGTAAAGCTTTAAACTGAAGGACTTCCCCTGCTTTATATTTGTCTGAAAGCAATTAATTTTTATTTGTATGGTTTAAAAGACAAAATGCAAAAATTACAGCCCCTATTCTAAGTAAACCTACTCATCTGCCAGGGGCAGGCAGGATGCAAGTACAGCTTTCCAACCTCAGCCATGGTCACACAAGGCCAAACCAGATCTTGCATGTTTCTATTCCATTCCTGAATCTTCCCATTAACTGAAGATATTATCAGATAACTGCCACTTATTACATGTGGTAACTTATTATCATTTCTAATTTCTGATTTTAGATGAAGGCAGAAGGATGAAATGGAAAGGAAAAGGAGTGGAGGGAGAAGAAGCACCACCTGACCTAGAAAGAGAGAAGTATAACAAAACCTCTGGAGAGCCATGGAGAAAATAGATACTATGAAGAGGGAAAAATGTCAGATTGCTAGCTAAACCCAGCTCCTTATCGTGGAACGATGAGTGACTGTTTACTTAAACCTCCTCCAGTATGTGCATGTCATTTACGTAGCCATCATCAATTAACATCCCATTAGTCACTTTATTACCCATATGCATACAGTCTCAAGTCACACAGACAACAAAAAAACATCAGTGCAAAATAATCTCCACAAACCTAAGTGAAGAATGACCAAATTTTTGTACCTAAAGGACAAGAAATGCAAGTAGAGGAGTCTTCCAACCTTTTAAAATAAAACCAGGAGAATAAAAATTTATGCTCCACATGTACTGCTATGAAGGGTTTTCATACTAAACTCACAGTCCATGCCAAAATGAAATACACAAACTCCTCACCATACCTGAAGCATGCACTGAGATACCACCCCTTCAGGTATCTCAGGGAAACGCTGCCGCAGATCATGGAGTACCTGCACGTCCAGCTGCTGGCTGCCCTGCGCCATGCCTGATGGAAGGCGTTCCAGATTACCAGAGAACTGAAGTCAACAGGCCTTCCAATGATTGTGGTCTTCTGAGGCTTCTGGCATCTTCTGGAAGAAAGAAAACAGAGTCTTTTAAGCCATCGCAACTTTCTGTCCTTTCCAAACTGCTTGTATAGAAAAACTGCTGTAATGCATTTTAACTACCAAGAGAGACAATAGCTTAAATAGTAAGAGTGGGAATAATCATGTCTCAAATGGTAATATTAAAACATTTAACATACCACAGGTATGTCTATATAGCATTGCACTGGAATGTGCTAGTTCAGGTCTTTACTCAGCCCCACTGTGGCACCATGCGTAACTTTAATTAGTGTGACCTGCATAAAATAGTCCTGTTATGTATTTACTCCCAGTGAAATTCTGAACAGTCTGCAGAAACATCTGAAGTTATCACCAAGTACAGATGTCTTATTTACAACATGATAGAAATAGCAGGCTGGAAAACTAAGTAGCATAATTATAAAAAAAATACTCCTCTATTAATAGGGTTAAATTTTTTTGTCTTTACGTCACTACAAATCTAAGAAGTCACAAGCAATTTTTGTGAAACTGAACAAGAATTAAACAGAATTTAAAGAGCCTTTTCCAAGATTAGATCAGCATCTATGTAACATTTTTGTAAAGTACCTGTTACATTTATACTAACATGATGACTGACAAAACCCAAACCAAATAAAACACCCTAAACCTCTTTCCACTTCAAAATTCTTGCATTCAACAACAAAAAGATTCTATCTGAACTTCAATACCAAGGACTACTGAAAGGCAAATACAGTCTGAGTCAACAAACACTTTTTGCTCTTGTGGCTCATGATCACAGCAGTAACCAAAAGGCAGCTGATGTCTAAGTAAAGAGTCACAAAAACTTTGCATGAGGTGGTGCATGACACAGCCCCTGCTACACATCTGTCACTGCTAAGCTTCAAAAGCCTTTCCAACAAAACTGTTCAGTGGAATTCTTAGCTGCAGAGAATGCACTGCTGTGTTCAAAAAGGAAATGAAAATCAGATACCAGCAGAGCTGGTGTTTAATAATATATTAGCTACCCAAAGTCCCAAGTTTAAATGATGCTTATCTTGACCTCAGAGCAACTGGGTGGCACATGGCATAGGTAATCCAGTCAGCTTTTCATTTGCTAGTTCCACTTCCAGCAGCAGCCTCCAGCAGCACAACACACCAGCAAACACACAGTTTGTGCCTAGAGGCGCTAGTGCCTAGCGCCTCTAGGCACTAAAATTCCAACAGTTTCCTCTGAAAGTTTATTAATTTTTATAGGCAAGAAAACAGACTGTATATCTTCAAAGAAAAGTAAAGTGTCAGGTTTAAGGGGGAAAAAAACCCAACAACTTTAACCAAAGTTTTAGGGGTAATAAGAGCAGGAGTCAAGTCCAGGGCATGATCTGTGGCTCTGCATGTGGACAGCTCTCAGCTGCCACCAGCATTCACTGAACACCACATGTGCTCACAGGAAGGTTCCCTCTCTGTCCCATCTCATGTATTCCAGTAGCCAGTGTGACACCCGCCACATCACACACTTTTTCAAGATAAATGAGACAAGTCTAAAGAATAGTGAGATATGTGAGTTGTCTTGCTGTGACTTAAGAAATACCACAATAAACTTATACTGTACATCACAATTCACTTCAGTCCACTGCAGTGCTTTTTGTAAAAGGAAATATAACTTCCATCAGCATCTACCAGCAAATTCCTATTCCTACACTCACAATAAGGGATCTCTTATGAACTGTTTTTTTTTACTTACAAACAAACATCATACTCTGAAAGGCAGAGCAACACAAGAACACTCAAAAAAAACCTGGGAGCAATCAAGCTCTATGTGTTTCTAGACAACTCTCCTTATCCCAGGGGGCAAAGGCTGAAATACAGTAATGAAGGAGTACCCTACCAGAATAAATTGCAGTTAAAACTTCTGTGGAGTAACAAATGATGGCATCTGAAACAGAAGTTAATAACTGTGAGAATTTCAATTGCATGAGCAAGAACCTTTGCATCACTTCTCTCTTCAAATAAAAATTTAAATGTAATGTGGGTGACTGTATAAATGTAACATGTGGATTGAAGATCAACATCAATACATTCAGTGTTTTTCTACTACAATTTTAAGATAACAGAAATTAATTGTTTGTTTTCTAACATTTCCCAAATGTATGGTAAGCAAACGTATAGCAAAGTAACTGGCAGTTACAGGGCTACTATGAATTGTATCAGACTTCTAAACACAATGGGTAACAAAGTTCCATTTTTATTTTGAGGAGTTGAAGCTTCCAGCCTTTACAATTACACAAATAGCCTTAAAAAGTCTGTAAGAAACCCAAAATAACTGTTGGGAAGCATGAACAAACACAATCATTCTGAAGTCCTTGGATTACACAGCTAAGGTACTGTAGAAATTTGCTGGTTTCCTTTTTCCCCCAGCCAATACCACAAAATTTACTACTGTCATTATGTACAAGCCCAGCCTTTTGTCCTACCTATTGTCCAGCATTTTGTTCAGCTTATTCTACTTGACCTGACTACAAGTGACTGCACATTTTCCACTCTAAGCAGGCATGAACTGGCTGGAACACAATCCCCACCTCCCATGTTGCTCCACAGCACACGGCAGGCAGAGAAGCAAATTATTCAGAGAGCCAAGGGCTTACAGCAAAGGCTGCACAGCTGAGATGCTGAGACAAGAACTCCTGCTGAGCCACAACACACTGGGAAAACAATCCTTCAAAGACTTTTTTCCACAGCATTCACAGGCTAAGGGACACACTGAGGTGCTTTACATGAGCAGCCTTGTAATTACTGAAAGTTCAACGCATCAAACACCAACCCAAAATCAAACTGAAAACAAGATGCTTCATTTGTAGCTAGTAGGAAGGAGCTGAGGGTACCCAAACTCTAGATGAAAAGTATCTCATGAAGATGGAATAAATTGACAGTGCAAAATATAAGGCAGTTCTAATGGCAAAACCACAGCATATTGTCACAGAATTGGTCCTGCTGTGTTAGCACACAGAGACAACCTCGGGAGCCACTCAGTGACTCTCAGGGATTATGCAAACCATGACTCAAGTCCTAAAGAAATACAATAATTTGTGTTTTCACACCTTTTACATGCCCCAAATGGTACGTACATGAAAACAGTATCTTTATATTTAATCTTTACCTTGAGCCATTTGTGCATATTACAAATACAGAAAACAACCAACAGTTCATCAATCAACTGATGCCTCTTTTCTGAAAGAATAAATACATGATTCTTGATCCTCCCCAAGGTCTGTTCAAATACATAGAGAAAGAAATCTATTCTGCTACCGTCATTTTTGAAGCACTAAATAAACTAAAATGAAAGACACCTAAATCACCGGGAATAAAATCCAGTTGAAACTAAATTATACCAATAAACACTAATTAGGTCAATAAATATGATCTGAAAATGTATAAATTATGTCCTCCTGTACACTTATACAATTACTATGCATGGAACAATTAAGTAGTTCCTGAGTGAATTTCCAGAAAACAGGCTACCTGGAAGACAGTTTCTTAGACCTTCATAATTTAAGTTTAACTGTTAAGAGTTTTATTACCATAGTTGGGCATTGAAGTGAAAGAGGAAATCAAGGATAAGAACATAATAAAATATCAGCTGACAGAATCATAAATATACTGGAGTCTGAAGCGACCACAAGAATATCCAGCTGCTTGCCCTATAACAGGACAGTGAACTTAATCACACAGTGCCCGAGAGAGTTGTCCAAACACTGTTTGAACTCTGTCAGGCTTGGTGCTGTGACAACTGTCCTGGGGAGCCTGTTCCAAAGTACCCAGTCACTCTCAGGGTGAAGAACCTTTTCCTGATATCCCACCTAAACTTCCCAACTCACTTCAGGCCATTCCCTTGGGTCCTGTCACTGGTCACAGAGAGGAGATCAGTGCCTGCCCCTCCTCTTCCCCCCATGAGGAAGCTGTAACTGCAGGTCTCCCCCCAGTCTCCTCCAGGCTGAACAAACCAAAGGACTTCAGCTTCTCCTCCAGACCCTTCACCACTCTCACGGCTTCCTTAGTAGTTACAACTCACATAAAACTGAACAGCCTTCTCCACCTTTCTTCCCACCCTCAGTCAACTCAACTGTACTAACTCTACCGGCTAAAACAATTTAAAAACCAAATCAAACACTTTTTACTAGTTTAGCAAGCTTTCTCTGCATAATGCATACCCACTGAACATCCCACCACTGCATAAAGGAAGATGAAAAGGTAAAAAGAGGAAACGGATACAGGACCATGAACACCACACCATCTCCCTCTGTCCAGCACACGTCAGTCATCTGATCCGTTAAAGCCATAACAAGAAGACATCTTCACCTGAAGCAGTTTGGTAACAAAAGCAAAAGCTGTTCTTGTATAAACTGAATAAGGATGGGGATTTGATCAGGTGCTGTCAGTACTGGAGTCAGACAGAGACCACGCTGTGGTGCTGCAAGCAAGCTGCCTGTCAGCTGAGCCCTGAACCTACCACCAGATACCAGGTGAGAACTGAAACCACACTCCAAACTCCCCATTACCTGCCCACTGTCCAAAGAACACTAACACCATCCTCTACAAAAACTCTGAAAACTATGACAAACCAACTGATTACAGGGCAGCAGCTCTTTATCACTGCAATGATTACACTCCCTACATCCCTGCTGACACATTGGTTAAATGTTTCCAAAGGCCAAGATACTGTCCCTATACTGCTTGTCAACAGTAACACATGAGAAGACAAGAGACTAACTAGCTCAGACAACATATCTAGAAAGCACCTTATTAGACTATTAGTATCTTTGGGGTTTTAGCTACAACTGTCTTTTTAACACATAAGTATGATTTCAGCCATTACTGCATCATCACATCCCAATTCCACTTCTGTATTTCAGTACTCAAGTAGATGTCAAGGTGAGTAATTATTGTGGTACTTCCTACAGTGAATGCACTCACACAGCAGAAAAGCTGTTGAAGAGCAACATTTCTGTAAATCAGCTTGTACAGAACCATGACATCTGAAGGTAAAAATTCAAACTGAATTGCTTCACACAAAGGATTAACTATGCAAAAACATGGTTTGTAACATCCCATCCCACACATAGCTATTATTTAATAGGCATCAATTATAGCCTTGTAAATATGCCCAGCATATGATCTGGCTGCAGATGCAATCATGTAATCCCACCTCTAGAGCAGCCTCTAGAACCACTGTTACCTTATACTGAAAGGTGCCTGCCTGCAGTAGAAAATTACATTGGCTGTAATTAAAAATCATCACAATCTATTAGTTCCAATATTGAAAATACAACAGATTTGTACACTAAATTTGCATTTATTCAACCATTCAAATAAGCAAAAGCAACTCATCTTGCAAATATCAATCACATCAATCCAGCTCAGACATTGGATTGCTCTTGCAGCAAAGGCAGGCAAATGATTTTATGGTAATGTGGCACCATCACAAAGACTTGCTAGCTGGAAGACCTTAAAATCTCAGAAATTCAAGAAACTAAAGTGTTGTAACAGTGCCAAGAGCAATTTTTCCTCACAACCATCTTCAGTCACACACTCACTATACAAACAGGATATAAGAAAACCCAAGGATTATTTTTCCTGCAACAGTCCAGCTAAAATAATTTTTAGGATTATATTTAACTAGGCACAACTTTCCCAACTCAGAAATCAGAATGCCTATTTGTTAAGAGAAGTTTTTCTCATTTACAGGGTGATACACCCCACAGCTTTGGGACTGTAATGCTTCACACAGTAGTAAAGACACAACAGAACTTAAAGACATTTTGCCAGTTCATACAGACTTATAAAGTTCAACAAAGCAAAATTAAAGCAGTCAACATTTAAAGCTGAGCTCAGCATGCTGCTGCTGCTGCTCTGAATGAGGGGCTATGTCAGTAAAACCACAGCTTCATGGTCTGGCAAGCTGTCTTCTGATGAACAGTCATTCACTTGTGTAAAAGATCATCAGATTCATAAACGCCCTGGATGGTTGGAAGGCAATGTGAAGCACAAAAAAGAGGTATACAGCAGAATGAAACTAAAAATAAAACAGACAAGCTATCACTGTTGACCAATTGATCTCTTATGGTAAAGTTACACAAGCTCTCCTGACAATTCCATATCCCTGCCCATCTATCCATACAACAGTTACCCAGATGTGTCATGTGATGGCCTAGAACAGCTCAGAGTACTGAAATGGAATGTAAATCATTAAAGTCAGCATGATTAGAATACTATCATCTCAGATGGATGAAAAAGGAGTGGAGAGCAACAAAATAACTGTCTTCACTTGTTTTCAGATTTTTTTCCCCAGTAGCTTAAACTTAAGCAGTGATCAGTTTTATCCATGTTTGAAACTCTTTCCACAGACTCTACACATGATTATTACTGAGATACAGCGTGGTGTGTCTTTATCACACATAAGCAATATATAACTCTGAGGTAACAGAAACCTGGACAGAGGAAACCCATTTTTGACACAACAGTGACATTGCCTAGAAACCTGACTCAACCACAAAAAGGTTTCATCTGTAACCTGTTGCACAAGCATGTTAATTACACAGGTTGCTACAAAAATTAAAAGAAATCATTAGCAATCACTATTCCCACTTAGGAATGTGTTTTGTGTTGTTTTGTGTGCTTTAATACTTGCTTTGCTTTTCTCCCTTTAATTACACTCTACCATCCTTATGGGCCATCAACATAGAAATGAACTAGTGTTTAGTGTTACTCATTTACTGTTTTCTCTCTTCCATCTACATCACAGAATCATTAAGGTTGGGAAAGACTTCCAAGATCATCAAGTGTAACCTCTGACTGAATACCACCATGCCCACTAAACCATATCACCAAGTGCCACATCTATTCATTTTCTGAACACTTCCAGGGATGGTGTTCATTTTCTGAACACTTCCTGGGTAGCCTGTTCCCATGTTTAACCACCCTTTCAGCAAAGAAATTTTTCCTGACGTCCAACCTGAACTTTCCTGGCACAACTTGAGGCCAGTTCCTTTTGTTCTACCTCTACTTATCTGGGAGAAGAGGGACAGAGCCCCACCTGGCTACAGCCTCCTTACAGGCAGGTGAAGAGAGCAATAAGGTCACCCCTGAGGCCTCTTTCTCTCTCCAGGCTAAACCTGGCTCTCACAACTGCTCCTTAAGAGAACTGTGTTCCAGACCCTTTACCCTTCATCTCCACTGCCTTTCTCTGGACATGCTCTAGCACCTCAATGTCCTTGCAATGAGGGATCTAAAACCTACCTTTTCAAATGAAACATTTATACAGAGACATTATTTATTCCACTGTTTTGGAAGCAAAAGGGGTGAAACTCATCCCTATCCCATACACAAGTCCAATCTCCATTTGCTTTTAATACCTACATTACACCAGGAAATAGTAAAAACTGAATGATAATGAGAAGACCACTTAACTGGAACAAGGATATTCCTTTTAGCAAGTAGCTAAGAGGTTGTTGGCCACTAATTCCTCTACTAAGTCACTCACAGCACAGTCTGGTAGGGATGAGACCTTCCAAGGTCACCCCAGCTCCAAAGCCCTGCTGAGAGGGCATTAGGCCAGGTTGCTCAAAGCCCTGCCCAGCATGACCCAGAACACTGCTAACGATGGGGCATCACTTGTCTGAGCAGATTGCTCCAATGTCTCACCACCCTCAGCAGAAATGTCTTCCTTATGTCCTACCTAAACCTACTGTCTTTCCATTTAAAATCACTGCCCCTTATCCTGTCATGACAGACCTTTTGGTAAGAAGCCTCTCCCAATCTTTCCTCTCTGGTACACTGAGAGGCCACATCACGCAGTAGTAAATACTTTGAAGGAAGTGATGATTCTCTCACTCCAGTGAGCAAGTAGAAGCAGCTCTCACTACAGAGCAACGGTACAAAAGATAAAGTTTCCAAGGCAGGAGGATAGTTCAGGAATGATGTTACTATGCCACAAATACCAGCTTCCAGAAGGGCTCTGCAGAACACAAGGCACTACAAGTTGCAAACGCAAGGGAGTTTGTACAGCTCACAGATAATCCTGAGGTTACCATAAGTATCACCACTGTACCCAAAGCTATAAGAACAATGAACTGCCTTTCTTAGGAGGACATATGATCTATGATTTCTGACTGAACATTTGTGAAATGAGGCTGTGGCTGGGAAAAATCCTGCAGGGAACAATACACTGTCAGATTTCCTAACTCATCAACCTCTGTGTTGGCCCTGATAAAAGCAGTTTGATGATGATGCAAGAAGTTTTTAGGAGGGAAATCCTATTCTGGAATCAAAATGAGCCAGAAAGGATACAAGAAAATGTGAAACTGAGTATATACTACAAAGCATTGGAGAAGGTCTGCTGTAAATCCATGGATCATAAACTTCATTTTTAAGTACAGTCTGCTACTCGTATTTCTGAGTTTAGCAACTACTAGAAGCTGAGGTTTACACAAGAGAGAAACTGAGCTAACGAAGTGCAAAAGCACTGAACTATGGTTTCACCCATAATGTTTGAGAAAGTGAGCTTCCTTCTCAGAAGTTTGACATTAACACTTCTCAAAGAAGCAATGTCTCCAAATATTGCTATGGACAGTGAATTATCTGCAGAGCACCAGTCTGAATCTTGACCAGCACAACAGGAATTCAATATTGTTCCAGCCTGAGATGTTTGATAGCTCCTACACAAGGTGATCCTCAGCATTAACTCCTACTGCTACAGGACGAATTCATTGCTATGTACCAAATTCACCTGTAAAACATTCAGAATAGGCTTTGCTCCTAAGATAGATTTCCAACAATCAAAACACAAGTCTCTCACAAGACACTTCTACAAAATAAAACACTGCAAGTACTTTTGCAGGAGTTCAGCTCAGTAAGAATTCAGTAAAGCCAGAAACTGCAAAAAGTCTCAAGACAGAAGTCATAATTTAAAAAAACATCAAACAACCAACCCACCAAATTTGGATTACTCCCACTGAACTTGTAAAATTTCAGTGTTACCTACACTCATAAATCAGCTGTAACACATTTCAACGGCTAGCCACAAAATTAGCCTAAATGTGTTCCTTGCTTTTCTTTACCTTTTCACTTTGACTTGGGCTTCTCCCTATTAAAAATGACTGCTCTAACCAAACTAATTGCTAGCAATAAATCTGAAAGAGGCTCCAATTCCAGAGTAAAAGTAACACAATCACACTGATTGTCTGAGCCTGCAGATACTTCTATAAAGAGCACACCACTGCACTTCACACATTCAGAGCTACACTATTTGAATTTTTAACCAGTTTTTTACTTGGGTGGCTCAGAAAACAATTCTACAAAAAATCCTCTCAGAGTGAGCTGAAGCTGTACTATAACTATAAAATTTAAATTCATTTCATTAATCATGCTGTGAATCAGCAACAGGATGAGTTATAATAACAAAATTTGAAAAATAAAATCTAATCGCTTATGCTACCAAAGAAAATTTAGTCTATTTGAATTAAAACTTGAAGTATTATAATTAAGCAATTATCAAGGCAGAAAGAAGACAAAAGTTCTAAATCAACTGTTTAAATATCAGGTTTCCTGCTTCTGAAATACCTGTAGGACTGCTGTGATGGTTGCCACAGTACTGTTGCAAAAAACAGTTTAAAACAAACAGACCAGTACAGTTTCTCTCTTAAGTCTCTGATGAGTTTTTCCATAACATATCTTGAAAATACTCTATATTCAATACACTGAATCAAAGCTTTCTACTTTGTTGATAACCGCATATATGGAAAAGCTTTACAGGATACAGACAATTTCTGTAACTCACCTCGTCTTAAACATTCACATTTTTCTGCATCGAGAAAATGATCACAAAGTATATTTACAACATAAAGTAGAAGTATTCCTTTTTTTGCAGATACTGTAATTACCAGTAGTTTCAAGTAAAGTGACCCGTGTAAGTTTATTAGCAGCCCATATAATGGACAACCCTGCAAAAAGCATCAATTGCAGACTGCCTGCACACTTTATTCCCTGCATTTCTACAGCCATTATGGCCAGATGAGAAAGGAGAAAATGATACTGGGAAGCACAACATTCAGCACTCTCTGGCATGATGACCACTAGCCTCTCCTCACTTTGGCCATCTGAAACGAAAAGAAAAATCCTAGATTGGAAAGAAGTGAAGTGAGGGGATGACAGAAACACCTTTCAGGATCTCCAAACACAAATGGATGGAGGGTATGACTCTTCACACATCAAACTGAGGAGGGAAGCAGACAAGCACATATAAACAGGAACAAAAAGTAAGAAACAAAAAGGGAGAAAGCTGATAAGAGAAAAAAACAAGGAACAGACAGGAGTCAATACAGAACAGTATAAAAAATATAAACCATGCTCACTACAGCAGAAAGCATCAACTTCCATTTTTAAAGTTTTTAATTCAACTTTGGTGGCCTGATTGTGTGAATTCCCTTGACAGGAATAATTGCCATAAAATAGGATGAACAAGTTATGCAGCATGTCGGTCTTTTCTATCATTCCAGAAGTATTTGTTAACATAAGGAAATCCAACATGGACCTTGCTGATTCTGTGGTATCTTCTGACAAGTCTCAGCATGAACACCTGCTCATGGGAGTGTTGCAAGACAGTCACATAAAGAGGCTATGCATCAGCTCATATTAATGTTATTTATGTTTATTGCAAATAACATATTGACACATGGAGATTATCCATTATCACACCTGTACATGTACAGGTGCTCAACCATTTGCCATAGTCAGGAAGCTGCTGTGCCCAATATCCTTGGGCAAAGCAGGAGGCATCATAATTTTTTTGTTTTATCTGCCAACAACATAAATACATACAGACATCTACGTGTATGAACTACATACATACATATATATATACACATGTCATATACACCCTAGGTTATGCTTTTTACTTTTTTTTTCTTTTGCTTTTGGGGTCAGAGAAGGAAGTTTATTAGATTAAAATTAGATTGTTGTTTCTGCAACACAAGACCATAATCATCTTCTCATCTTCTATTCACATTATTTTGTCTCATCTTAGCCCCTGATGGACTTTCTGGGGAGATGTGCCTCAGATACTACACAACAAAGACATTTTGAAATGTTTTCTTTCTACACTGATTTCAGCATTCTCTATTAAAAATTACTAGTGCAAAAAACAAAAAAAAGTCTGGTGAAAGGAAAGCTGAGTTTCCCCTCTTTCCATAAGCTTTCCAGATGTTACATCTTTCGCAGGAAGTTGCATTGGTATGTAAGGTAATGTTTAAACAACCAACACTCAGATAAAGCTGTAGCTGTTCTGTCTATGGAATTGCCTGAATAGCAAATCTCTGTAAGGAAGTCTCAACATTATTTCAGATTCACTTGTTCCATCATCTTGGGCCAGAAATGGGATAAGCCAAAAGAGATAATGGAAAGACTAGAATGTGAATACAATTGTTCATCCTAAAATGCACTGATGCATTCCTGCCAAAATTCTTGTACAGCTTCAAAGGCCTTGAAGAGTATCCAGTATCTTTACTTGAAAGCTTTAGAGTATCCTCTTCCTACAGAGAGCTCCAAACCAGGTGCGTTTAACACCTGAGAAACTACAGATAACAGCAGGAAAATTGCAGCTACCTACACTAAAACTTTTCATTAACAGAATTAATTTCTGCTTAGAGTCATAGAATGGGTTGGGTTGGAAGGGGTTTTAAAGATTACCTAAGTCCAAACCCACTGCCATGGGCAGTGACACCTTTTCACTACATTTATATATATGTGTGTGTGTGTTTGTTAATATATATTTATTATTTATATTTCTTGTATTTATTGCTTCTCCCAAATTAAAAATCTCATAACTACTTGGTAAATATTCTTCTGTTCCTGACTCAATGCAGTATCCTAAGTCTGTAAATTTGAAAAAACAGTATTTATAGCCAGAATATTCTATTCTAATAATGTAGCAGTCTTCATACTGTCAAATAACTTTCATGCTCTTCTGTATACTCTGGGCACAATTTTAAACTGATCTTTTTCTAACATTAATTCTAATTTTTGTATTTTTCTAAAATTAATTTGGAAGATTAATTATTATCACTTGTTGGTCAGCTACAATTACATAAAAGCACAAACTCCTCCTAAAACCCACACATTAGTGCTCTCTCTCCAAGGCTGCAAGTCATGACTTTGGTGGGTTAATGAAATCTGTGTTTGCAGCCTGGACACCTGAGTTACTCAATGACACTGTCTGCAAAGGCAGGTTGGCAGTATTCAGGTCATCCGTCATAACATTTGCTTATTTTTGTAGGTCTGACACCAGGCCAGAAAATTTCAAATCCAAGTGATGAGATTTATGCAATTCCTGGCTGGAGCATGTGTCACTTTTTACATACAGCTGAGCATAAAATGACCAATTTTGTGATGGTGGAGCTGGATGTTCTTTCACAGAGCCTGTGACTGCAACCTATAGCAAGAACATGTTGAACAACCCTGTGGCTTTAGAGAATCAGCCTCGTGGTACACAAGGCAGAGGGAAAGAGCTCCTTCACTACCGGGCAGTCCTTCCACAGCTAACACTGCATGGCTGGCTGATAGTGATGTTACAAGTAAATGTCATTTGCATCAGGTAAAGATAAATGGACTGAAAAAAATGGTATAAATCTAAATATGAGACAAAATGAATGAGGCACACTTTCTGGAATTTTCAGGCATAAGTAGCATTTGACTTTACAAAGCATTTCACCCAAAAGTCCCTATTCACAACCTCAAAGGTATCATTTCAAGGTATTTTTACAACACCTTATTTTTATTCTACATGACAAATATCCTTCTAAATATAAGTTACACATGCAAGTTAAACACTTTAAGCAATCAGCATCTCTCTGAAGCTAAATCATTTCCACACTGATCTGCCTTACTGTACTCCATGAAGGTTGGTAGGATAAACTGCACTGATTTCATTTCCCTTTTAGGAAGCTATCCTCATAATCCTGCTTTAGAAGAAGGAGAAAAAACCATTAGGTCTCAAAGGCAGCTTCAACCTAAAATAGATACTCATTCTACTCTTCAAGAGGTTTGGATTATTTCACTTCTCAAGAACAAAAAGATGCTGCCCAGCAGCTCAAGGTAGGTGCTGCTTCCAAAATCCATGTCCATGTCCTAAATCTCTCTTTTAGGATTTATGGAGTTTTGTGGCTAACTCAGTAAAGCAAAAGCTAAAGAACTGTTGAAACATTCTCTACACTACACTGAGCTTGCTCTGGTATTTGTGCTGTGCTCAGAGCTCTTCACCTCCATCAGAACAGAAGATTGGAACTGACACACACCCAACAATTTCAGAGTCTCAGATGCACTACAAGAATGCAAAAGCCTTTCTTTCACCTGATATGTCACCGTGGTTTCCAGCAAAGAAAGAGATGTGGTATTTAGTTCTTTAACCAATCTTCAGGTTTTTTACTGTTAAGAAGTGGGAGTGTCCATATGGTTTCTAGAAAGCAACAACGTGGAGCATGTCCAGCTCTTCAATTAGCAACTAAGAGTTTCAACCTTTTCAAACCAGTCTTGTCATTTAACTCCCTTGAGTCTTAGAGGGGCATCATGTACAGGAAACACAGAGAGAAAAGTAAGAAAAAAAAAATCAAGGTCACATCTTCCCACAAATCCAATGCAGTCTTATATACAACAGGAGGTCAGACAGTAGAAAAATCTAAAGTTTAAAATAAGTTGCTGTCTGCCCCTGGGCCAGCCAAGCACAACTGCCACCACAGCATTCCCCTGAGGCCAGTAAATGACACATAATGCCTGCCCTGGACAAAGGAGCACAAAGTGAGAAATTTGTACATTTCTGAATTAAAAAAAAACCTAACCAGCTGAAAGTAAAAATACATTAAAATAGCATTGTTATCTGATGCCTTGATTCCAAGATCTAAGCACAAGAAGTCACACCCTGTGCTTCACCAAACAGCCCAATGACTCCTTCAGAATTCTCACAACATTACTGCAAACAAACTCGGCTCTAAGCATTTACACAGCCCAGGCTCAAGTGTAAGCTTTGGCTTCTCTCTGCTTTTAAAGGAGCAGGAAGAGAAGGAAAGAGATTAAAACCTTTGACATTTTTAGTGCTGTTTAAGCACAAGCCTTATTCTATTTTGTCCTGTGTCATTCCTCCCACACAGGATGGAAAGCAATGCTACACATTCAGTATGTGAATGGCCACATGAGCTGAGCAATACCATAACAAACCTGTTAAGTTTGACTATAAATCATATGCAGATTCTCTGTTCCTTCCAACTGCTGGAGAAATATGCAAATTAAGTAATTAGATACCTCTGAGAAGCCTGTTCTTGGATTCTGAATCAGCTTTAAAAAAACAAAGGTAATTCATGTTTTAAAAATCCCCAGACATTACAAAATAAGTGATGCTTATTTTCACGACTATTTCACACCACCACTTTTCCATTATGGTGACCCAAACTCAGTACTACTGAAAGTTTGGGGGGTTTATTGGCTGAAAAATTATGATTTTTTTTTTTTAATGTTTACCTGAGAACCACAATCAAAAGAACCCCCAGTTACCAGATTTACATTATAATACCATCTCATCCAATGTTACTGATTCTCTGTTTTAGCCACTTCCTGCCAAGAAGGGTTACTGGGCTCCAGTCAGGGAATACACAAGACTTTGGATACTCAACACCCACTGATTCTCCATTACGGTCTGCACAGTTTAACCGGTGGAGTTACTCTTAATTCAAATATCTTATTACATGTTTTGTCAAATTTTCAAATAGATTAAAAGTAAATTTCACACAAACATAAACACTTGCAGAAGACAATGCACATTCAACTCTGTACATACTTCCTCAAATGCACAATCTCTGTTACTTTGATTATTTGTCAGATTTCCACACCCAACCGTTCACTTTAATGAGAACAACTTTCTACATATTTGAAAACTTAATGAACTGCACACAGCCCATAGACCAAACAGCCCAATGAGAAACTGCCTTTATAATAACATTTCCAAGTATGTGTGAGGGTAAAGACATTCCTTCTGTAGTTATACATGCTCAGTTCAGCTGAATCAAGTCCAGAATAAATAGAAACTACGCATAAAAGAACCGTAAACAGGTGCACAGTTAAGATTCAAACATTGTAGTATTGACTTTCTACTTATTATTCACTATGTAAACTTTCAATGAAAGCATGAAAGAATCATATAAGCATGATTAAATTCTATTAGAAGTTCTCAATCTGCATTACTTATTACAAAAAGCAACTTTTAAAATTCAAATTATTATTTTCAAATAAAAGCCAAATAGTTAAATAAAGTCTCATTACTAGAAATCAAAAGTATGTGCTCCTAATTTACAGAATTTTTCATACAACTGCTTTTACCTAAATAAAATGGAACTGCCAAATGTATATTATATTTTAAAATCAGTTTTTAAATTAATATCATAAAACAAACTTATCTCTAACAAAGACTATGTAATAAACATATCCTAGACTGGTCTGGGAGTCAGTAGAAAGACAACTTAGCAGTGAATTCTGGAATATTAGAACTGCTGAATAAGATGCTACTGAATGTTACTTCCAAAAAAAAAAAAAAAAAA